>JAANIC010000550.1:776513-856047 GCA_017607545.1 Acromyrmex charruanus | reverse complement strand
TTGCAAATACAATATTTAATAACATTAAATAAATAATTTCAATTTTCTAGCTCGAAATTGCAATGCAAATATATATAATAAAATTGATAAAAAGGTCAAACAACAAACAATTAATTAGGTCAAAATTAAAATATCTATTTTACTAAAACATTAAATTTTTAGCATTATATATTAATAAAAAAACTAATGTTAATATTTTCTTGATATTTTAATAAATTAATTTTAATTTTGTCCTAATTAATCGCTCGTTGTTTGACCTTCTTAATATTAAGTGAAAATGGACCAAAAAATATTCAACACAAATAAATCAAGGCGATATTTGATCAAAATGGACCTAATAATATTTTTGGCGATAAAATTTTTACAGTTTTCAATTGAAGCAAACTGCGAGCCAATTATTATACATATTTATCGATTTTGAAACACAGTTTTGGACTGCAGAAGCAACTTGCTTTGTCGCAGGCGCAGAAATATCAAAATAGTTATCGCATGCAGTCACAGAATCCATTCAAGATTGATCTGGTAGAAAAGATCGTGAAATCGGTGATGAATAATCGTTTGGACGAGGTCGCGTACGACGATGCGGAGGCCACAAAATTATGCGGCGATATTGCCGCGGAGATACGGCGACGCGTGAAGAAGCTTAACTTCGACAGGTGTGAGACAGATTTGCATCTTGAATGATTTAAAGATGATATTCCTGGGGAAAGCGAAGTCCACAAACGTTTGATTTATAAGTATATGTGTATAACGAGTTTCTACGAGAATTATTAGGAAGAATTAAGTTGAAGAAGATTCAAGAAAGATACATAATCAACATAAATTGATTTAAAATTAACTTAAAATTAATTTAAAAAAGATTAAAGAAAGATACATAATCAATATATTGATTTAAAATTAACATAATCATTATTCAACGAAATAATGGAAATATATTTATAAATGCCGAGGAACTGCTGGAAACGTGGTAATTTAAGAAATAGTGCGTCAGTACTGATTTTCAAATAAATTTAAAAAAATTACTATATGTTTTATAGTTAGAAGTTTTACACGAACAAAATATTGATAAAAAAGATATTATTTAAAGATTTATAATAAAGTACCAAACAAATTCGTCAAGAGTCAGCTATTATTGATCAGTTATTAGATATTTAGATAATTTTCTCTAATTGTTAATTAATTATGTTATTTCTATTTATTAGGTGTTGGAATTAATTCCGTAGCGTTTTTTTAATGAAAGAATGTTATTTATTTCACATGAGCATTAAAAAATACATTAATGAAAGTACTTCCCATCACTTTCTACTACTTTTGACCATCTTTCTGGCAGTACATGAATCCCGCGTCGGAAAAACGACATGTCTTTTGAGGCTATCCAAGAATGGATCCATTTTTGAGCTTCTTCGTAAGAATGAAAGCGCCGGTCAGCTAGGCCATGTGCCATCGAACGGAATAGGTGAAAATCGGAAGGAGCTATGTCAGGTGAATACAGCGGGTGGGGTAGAACTTCCCATTTAAGCGTTTCCAGGTAGGTTTTTACTGGTTTTGCAACATGAGGCCGAGCGTTGTCATGTAACAAAATCACTTTGTCATGTCTTTGCGCGTATAGCGGCCGTTTTTCTTTTAAGGCTCGACTCAAACGCATCAATTGAAGTCGATAGCGATCCCCCGTGATAGTCTCGTTCGGTTTAAGCAGTTCATAATAAATTACACCCTGCTGATCCCACCAAATACAGAGAAGAAGCTTCGAGCCATGGATATTTGGTTTTGCGGACGATGTGGATGCATGGCCGGGCTTACCCCACGATTTTCTACGCTTTGGATTATCGTAGTGTATCCACTTTTCATCGCCAGTCACGATACGGTGCAAAAAACCTTTTCTTTTCTGCCGTTGAAGCAGTAGTTCACACGTGCCAAAACGTCGTTCGACGTCTCTCGGCTTCAATTCATACGGCACCCAATGTCCTTGCTTCTGGATCATTCCTAACCCTTTTAAACGTTTTGAAACAGTTGACTCATCAACTTGTAATATTTTTCCAAGTTCTGATAGCGTCTGAGATGGGTCTTCATCGAGTAATTGCTCTAATTCTTTGTCTTCAAATTTTTTCGGTGCGCCAGAACGTTCTTTATCCTCAAGTTCAAAATCATTATTTTTGAAGCGTCGAAACCAGTCTCTGCATGTCGTATCCGACAGAGCATTGTCACCATAAGTCTGAACAAGAATTCTATGCGCTTCAGCTGCAGATTTCTTTTGAATAAAGTAGTGTAATAAAATTCCCCGCAAATACACTTTATTCGGCACAAATTTTGACATATTCAATGAATTATACAGTGTTGTTATTTATGATTTCAAGAAAGGTTATGTACGGCAAATGACGTCCTATGATAGATGTTTACAATGTATACAGAACTATAGGTAACAACGAAATAGTGTACTGCTTGTGCCATCTCTTGTAAAACGCTACGAATTAATTCCAACACCTAATATATTTCTTATTTAAGTTTTTATTAAAACATGAGATAGATATTAAGGTATTAAGTTTCTAGATTCTACATAGAATTTTTAAATATATTTGACTCGATAAATATTTAGCGATATGATAAATTTCCATGTAGACAATTTACATTTAAAAAACGGTTAGATAAAAACGTTAAATAAACGTTATTAAATATATAATTATAAAAATGTCTCGCATAAAAATGATAATTTAAACTAATAAAAAAAAGTTTAATAAACGTTACAAACATCTCATAAACTGTTTACGTTTATTAAATAGTTTAAAAAAAGAATAAAATTTTAAACGTTTATTTTTCAGTTTATGACGTAGTTTCTAACGTTTATTAAATATATTTTGAATGTAACTGTGTTGCTCGAATGATCACAAAAATTCCTTCTCTTCCAGGCATAAAATTATTGTCACAGTTACAATAATCGAAAAGGCCAGTCAATCCGTAAAAACCACACTCGGCTTCCTGTGGGACAGCGAGAGAGACAAATACTCCGCTTTTTCCTTCGAGGGTCGTACATTTCATGCTCAGTGCAGTGTCTTCAGTGTTTATTATGAATAATATGCCGCGACTTTTGGGATTCATCAATGAACTCTCGATTACAAAAGAAAAAAAATTCATTATGCTAGTAGATAGCAAAGTGTCGCCTTCACAGAATTTTTCGCTCTGCAATTACACGAATAAATCACACGCGACTACACGGAATTATTATTATTATTACACACAGAACTGGTTCCATTTATGCAAAGTCTCAGGGAGATGGTCCGCCAATAATATCCAGTTGGAAACAACATTTTTGTCCATCAGTCCGTGTATCTATTCGTGCGAGAGTAGATAGTCGCTAGTCTCTTCCAAGGAGAAAAATATTACTTCAGTATAAATATTACTTCGTGATCTGGACAGGTGATATTTTAAGATAATACTCTATTTAAAAATTATTGATGATTATTGCAGTAGACGTTCCTACTTCAATTTTTTTCCTTTATCTGTGTTTTGGATCTTGGAAACTAATCAGCTGTCATTTTCAAATGTATTCAATTATTGGAAAAAAAAATTGCGTTGAAAAGAGAAAAATTTAATAAAATGTTTATATATAAGTTTATTTTATTCATGAAAATGTGCTAATAATAATCCTAATGATTAATATTTTCAATTTTTTTTAATGAAAACTTGTAAAAAAACTTTTTAACATGACAATTTTAATATTGCTGATAACCCTTTCAATAGCTGCTATTAAATCTGTCACTATTTTTGGATAGTGTCTACAATCTTGGATAGTAATTAGCATGCTTTATTATTAGTAAATTTCTCATCAATAAAATAAACTTATATATAAACATTTTAATATTATATATTTTATTTATAATAATAAAATTAATTAAATTATACCTATTAAAAATTGCAAGCTTTTCTCTTCAGCGCAATTTTTATTTTTTCAATAATTGAATATATTTAAAAATGACAGCTGATTAGTTTTAACACTTTTTTTTTATGTTATTACATTGAGACATTACTTTCTTGCATTAGGTCTATTTGCTTAAAAGACTATTCTTCGCTTTTTTATTTCCAGAAAACGTGATTAAAGTCAGTCAACAGTTCCCTCTTTTCTCTTTAAATAGCGAGGATTTGCAAGATGTGTGGAAAACTCTGCTTTTCCATTATCGTGATATGCCTGGCGGAAAGCGCAGTGTTAGGAAATCCTCTGAGCTGTCATTCCGATAACAGGAGCTTTTATCTTTACACCGGCACTAAAACCCCGTATTCTTACATTTATAATAATACTGGAGGAACTATGACTCTAACGAGTGAGTATTTATCCCTGTACAACAAGAGAAGCGCTGCTGAATATTCGCAAGGATTTTCTACTTCATCAAAAAGACCTAATCGAAATTTTCAGACTGCGAACCGACGCAGGTATGGATGCTGATCAGACATGGAACGCGATATCCTAGCGAGTCTATAATCGCGCAGATCTTGAATCTCACGCACATTCGAGATTATATAATAACAAACAATGTATTCGAAACTTGTGAGTGAGAAGATCCCAAGGTTTTTACATTCTGACTGATAATCATTTATTGTGTGTCCTTCGAATCAAATTAGAAGATAAAAAGATGCACTATTAGATAAAAGAGCAATGGAATCTTAATAGAAATGGATTGATTTGCATTTTGACACAGATGAAAATAAAATATAAAAACGTTGATTAACATAAGGGATGGTAATCCCTTTTTAAAATTTGTTTTCCCGCAGGCGCATCTCGATACGAAAAGATGGATCTAAAGAATTGGAAACCCTACCCCGAGCTGGTCCCGGGAAAGGGAAAGTATTTGGCAATACAGGGTGAAAAAGATTTGGCGTCACTCGCCGAAAGAATCAGAGCCAAACTGCCGATGTTATTTGACTGGAACGTGACCAAGAGTTTTAAGGTAATAATTTGAGAAGTTCGATTTTCGAAGTTTCGTTTCTTTTTTTTTTTGTTATATTCGATTGAAAAATATGATATAAATATAGTAGAGTAATGTAAAATTAATTAATATAATAAATAAAATTAATCAATGATATAAAATAATTCTTTAATATATAAATAATTTTTATTTTACATTTTATTATTATTAATATTATTTATAATATAATATATTGTAAAACCGTATATGTGATAACACAAACTAAGCAATCAAAGCCTTAAATGATCTAGCTGGATCTTAAATATCCTATGATTCTGTGTGAATTTATATATTACATATGTAGTCGTTTTGAAATGCGCGCCGAAATGATTTTTCAGTCTTGAAACGCTAATTTTACTAAACTACAGTAATATCACGAGTTAAAATTGACTAGCAATTTAACAATTTTTCATGCTTTTTCGCAACGATCTTTCATGCTTTCTTCGAAACGATCTTAATTATACTGAGTGACATATTAAAATCTGTAAATAATTGATTCTTATTGCGAAAAATATTACCTCGGCCGAGAGTGGAATCCAGATCTCTTGCATTCCGTGCGAGCGTCCTAAGCCTTTACCTAGATTACCGAGGCTCGCACGGAATGCAAGAGATTCGGGTTTGACTCCAGGCCGAGGTAATATTTTTCGCAATATGAATTAATTATTTACAGATTTTAATATGTCACTCAGCGTAATTAAAATCGTTTCGAAGATGCGAAAAAGACATGAAACATTGTTAAATTGCTAGTCAATTTTAACTCGTGATATTACTGCGATAGTTTAATAGAAATAGCATTTCAAGACCGAAAAATCGGCGCGCGTTTCAAAAACGACTACATATGTAATATATAAATTCACACAGAATCATAGAAATATTTAAAATCCAGCTAGACTGTTTAAGGCTTTGATTAATATTATTTATTAATTGTAATAGAAAGGACTGGGGACATTTGTACCAATATTTAGAAATATATATATACATATTTCTTTATTTGTAATATATATGGTTATTTCTTTTAATGCACATGAAGCAACAATGTAATTTTAAGCTATTTATGAGTAAAATATCAAAATTCAAATTTAATACATCTTGCTCCGATTTGCGGAAAAATGAAACAAAGCTAGGGAAAGTTGTAACATATTCTAAAAACAAATTATTTGTTCTAAAACAAAAATTTATTGCTTTAAAAACACAAATTTAATGCTTTAAAAATAAATTATCTGTTCTAAAACAAAAATTACCTTCTTATATTATTATTGTTTTTAAAACAGTAAATTTGCTATTAAAAAGTAGTAAATTTGTGTTTTTAGAACAGTTAATTTGTTTTTAAAGCAGTGAATTTGTGTTTGTAAAGCAGTGAATAATATCTTTAATAATAATATTAAATAATAATATTACATTTAATAATAATATTTAATAATAATATTACAATAAGAAATACTTACAATGCATTCACACGTAATCATAGAGCATAAAAATGTGGGTGCTCACATCGCAATATTTGGCTGTGACAGATCTGAATAATCGTCAACTTTAACTTAGAATATTTCGTTTCGAAGCAGAGCGACACTTTTTTCTTGTCAAATCTTTATGTTACGCGAAAACGTATCGATTCAGTGTACTTTTATCAAAATTTGAGATGAACAACTCTTCTTAACATTTACCGTTAATTGTAATAATGTTACAATGTATCCTACACTGAAAAAAAATATAATCAATTTTAATAAATATTTAATTGAATACTGTTAACTAAATATTTATTAAAATTGACTATATTTTTTTCTCAGTGTAGCGATATGGTACTTTTAACCCCAAACTAATGTTGTCAAAATTTATATAAATATGTTCGAATCCACTTAAAAATATCAAAAAAGACATAGCTTAACAAAATGTATTTTAGAATTAATAAAATAAAAATATGATAAAAAGCAATTTATTCAAAAGTTTAAAGCAAAAAAGTATAAAATCGTAAATTTACACTTACGTGGCTTGTCTGAGCACAATACATATAACTTCTTTTACACGCACACGATTTGCAGTGCGATTGACGACATGAGGCAGATGTAGGTCTCGATACCAATTATTTTTGTTCTTCAGATATAATCATTTTGTCTCTTATCATTTAAAAGATATACGCATTGTTACCTCCGTTGCAATTGTCCCCAGTCTCCCCTACTATTGATTAATAAAGATCCTTTATCAACCTGACGTTTATATTCCAGTTTAGATCGACGGCTACGCAACGCACCATCGCAAGCATGAGATCCTTCGTAGAAAGAGCTTTTAACATTAGTTCCAAAAAAATATTACCAATGATAAACGACACTTCACTGCATATGGTAATGTTAATAAATCGTAAACTGTACTTTCTATGAAAATACACAGCAAGTGAAGTAACGATCCAGAGAATCATTATTCGTATGACTGGAAGTTTCAGCTTAGTAAAAGAATAATCTTTTTAGGAACACATCAGTATGTAAAAATAATTAATGCAAATATCGGTTTAATTTATATTAGTAATACGTTATAACCAACAACGTGTGTCATTAAGAAAACATTAACGTGTGTCGATTAAAAACCTATTTTTTCCCAATAAGCTCGTACTGTATTTTTCTTTCCACAATATACAATCATTCAGTAAAATCATTAAAATATGATCATCTTTTATTTATAATCTTTTATTAATGTAAGAGTATTGTATATGAAAAAAATAGATTTGTTTTAATGATATTATATCTTTTTATTTTTATCTTCTAGATCGAATTGATGCACATACAACAAAACATTACCGTGCAGCATATTCCTCTTTTAAAAGAAGCTTCCAGTAACACATCAATCAAGTTTGAAATAGTGCCGATCGTCAATGATACTTTATTAAAGGTAATTGCCAAATCAAGTCTCCCTCCCCCCCCCATCTTTTATTAAAGTCCTTTTCAGACATAACAATTTGTATCGCGGCCAGTGAGTTTTTACTACAAACAAATAGTTTAATGTAGGCATATTTTTATTTTTATTTATATTTAATGTTATTTGTATTATATTACGTACATTAAATTTGTTACTTTGGCTCATAGCCCTTCTTAACACAATTTCTTTTATAACAATTTGTTTAAAAATTTTACTCATAATTTTACTTGCCGTGCAATGTAACGAGAAACGTCTGAAAGATTAGAAATACGTTCTCAATAAATTGTTAAGTTTTCTTTCTCTTCTCACGATACCTAAAACGCATCAAGAATGTTATAATAGGAAAGTATGCTACGAATATTTACTTCTTATGTTAACTTAAAATAGCTATACGACAATTGTACATCCTGGAAAAGTAGGGGCATTAACAAGGAAGTGAAAGCGTTTATTAACGGCCCGGAAATGGCAAAAGTCTTGGCGGATGTCAGTCAGCGTTTGGGTCTCCTGAACATCAGTAAAGGTGAGGAATAATCACTCATCAGAAGATCAGTTGTTTTTAAATTATTAATTATACTGCCTGTAAAAAAATTGTAACAATTTTAGCCACTTTTTATTTATTTTTACAAACAAAATTTAGAAAAAAATTTATTGTCGAGGAAACAACTGTCGTGAAAATTCTCAAAATCATGGTTTTCTCCCTTTTGACGTCACTTTTCTTAAAATTGTGATGTGATTGCCAAATTTGAAAAACGCATTATGTTTTTTCGTGCTCGGCACTTAAAAAACGTGAAAGTTTATTCAGATAACGAGCCAAAATTTACAAAAATGTAAATTCGCTAGTATTATCAAAAGTCAATCATTAGTCAATTATTATAAATAGAGTAATTTTTTATTATATAGTATAATAATTTCTCTCTCTCTCTCTCTTTCTCTCTCAGAGGATATATTTCTATTTTACGACGCGTGTCGCTTCGAGAGAACTTTGCATCTGAATAAACCGTCGCCTTGGTGCTATGTATTCACCGACGATGAAATGCGAGTTCTTGAATACGAGGAAGATCTCTTTTATTATTACAACAGCGGTCCGGGAGAGCAAATCAACAGCCAATTAGGGTGTTACCTCATCCGGGACATGGTCGATCATTTCACGTAAGTAAACTCCTCATACAACACAATTCTTCAAGAGATGTTCTAAGGATGTCCAGAGGACATCCTATGAATGTCGTCAGGCCACCACTCGGAGAACTATGTCGTGTGGCTCCTTCGAAAGATCTCAGTGCTTTCTTTTTGATATCTTTTTTTTTTTTAACTAAAATCCTACAGGAAATTGGAGGTGAATGGCGACGAGCCAAAGGGTGTGTTCTACTTTACGCACTCGCAGATGATGACGTTGTTCCTCACCGCGATGGGAGTTGCTCAAAACCCTGTACCGCTCACAGCCACAAACTTCCGAGACATGGATTACAGAAATTGGAGGATTTCTCAGTTAGTGCCATTTGCCGCGAATTTTGCGGCGGTCTTCCACAGGTAACAGCGCCAAGATATTTTACGATATTCACGAATTGCATAGAGAAATTTAAAGAGAATTAAGAAAAGCAAGTTCTTCTAATTTTTATTTCTTTCTTACAAAAATACTTCCCTCCGATTTTAACAAATTTTAGATGTGTTAAAAAAAAAATACGTGTTTCTTGTTTTTGTTTATATTTTAACATATCTAAAGTTTGCTAAAATCGAAGGGATATTTGATTGTTTTTCTTAACAGAATAATTCTTTTTTTATCCGTTTTATTTCATATATGATATATTATTCATTATGTATATATATATAAAATATATCTACTAGATGCAACTCAAGCGATGCTGCTTTTAAAGTCACCTTCTATCTAAATGAGAATCCCTTGACCATCGAAGGTTGTAAAAATGGAGTCTGCGATTGGGTACAGCTGAAGAAGAAGTTGGGTGCTATCGCGGCCAATTGCAACATGGAAGTTTGTAAAAAAAAATTGTAAATTAACATAACTGTTTTTCCTTTATTTTTTATGCGAAATGTTGAACGCTTTAAAGCAAAATTAGAACGCAATTGAAAAGTTATGATATGCCATGAAAGGAAGGACTATACAGTTGTACATATAATTAGAAATTTTCAACTATATTCAAATAACTTAGAAGTTTCTTTCTTTAAAAAATAAGATAAATGCAATAGACACTTGTTTGTCAAAAAAAGATGATGAATTAAAGGTCTTCCCATTTTTCTTTAATTTTTTTGTGCGAAACATTAGACTTTAACAAGTAAGAGTTTAATGCATATTACGATCGAAGCTGAATCTTATAGATGCTTTTAAATAATTTCTATGTAAATTACTACATATTTAGTATATAAATTCACATAGAAATTATTTAAAAACATCTACAATCCAGGCATTAAACTCTTACTTGTTGTGTATTCACATATATAATCTTAATAAATCCATCTATATATAATACTAATAAAGTTTATTATTAGACTTTAAAGTAAAATTGGGACACAATCCCAATTAAAAAGTTGCAATAAGAAAACGATGCACAATTATGGTACAAATACATAAATTCCCCGACTCATTCAAATCACTTGAACGAAGCAATATAAGAAACTTCTCCCTTTCGCCCTGTCCTAAATTGAAACAAAGAAGGTTAAACTAAAGCATAAGCTGTAATTCGTATTGCGAGGCATACAATAAACACTTGTTTGATCAATAAAGAGGAGAAAGACCTGTTCCAATTAACTAGCCTTTCAAATTAAACCTACGCCTTGTCATGTTCTTTTGCACGATCATTACATTCGCATTACATATTCTTCTCACGATTTTTAGAGTGATGTTCTCGTGATGTTCTTAATTACTTATTCACTTTGCGAGACTCTATCTATTCTAGCTAATAACTGGAGCAAGAGTGGCGACGCCCTAAGGTCGACAGGTCCTTAACCGGGTCGCGTTAACTGATGGGTCGAAGAGATCGCGTGTTCCGAACGTGAGACCACCAGGCACCGGCCTAGGTGCCTGTTGGTTACCTAGGAGGCAACGAGGCTCGACGACCTCGCGCGGCAGTGCAACACGAACCGCCGCGGCGAACGGCGGCTTGTTGAACGCTACCTCGCGATCGCGAAGGTGCGCACGTTTACGTTGTTTACATTCGAGGCAGTCCACCCGCCCGTGTCAATTACGTCCGTGTCGCAATTCATTGCCCAGTCTTCCGTCGAGCAGGTTTCGTCAAGCCCGATCGGCCGTGTCCCCCTTGAACTTTGAGTTCCCGAGTGTCGGTCTTCTGATCCCAAGCCTCTGTCTCTTCGACGTCCCGGATATCTCTCTTGGATACTTTTCCGCGATCACAAGCATTTCTCAATCTCGTACGTAATGAATAATCTGAATTCTCGATTGCTTTGCTTGTCATTAATGTTTTAATCGTGCTTTAGTAACAGATATTAATATACTAAAAAATGTACTAAATTTTAATAAATGTTTGTTTGAATAGTAGTTTGATTTAATTATCATCTTTTAGTAAATATCTATTACTGTAAGTAGATTAAGTTAGTATTATTGAAAAATATACGTATTAAGATTTAGAAATTTTTTTTCTCAATTCATTAATAAATTTAAAATATAACTTTGGACCAAAATCAGACTAAAATCGTTTTAAGACGTTTTACATCCTGATTTTAGACATGCGTGCTGTCTAGGCAATTTTTTTTTAATTTAGGCCAAACAGCCTTTGATAGACAGCTGCACTGAGAAAAAAATATCCTAAATTTCAATAAATATTTATTTGAATAATACCAACTAAATATTTATTAAATATAAAAATATCTTTATTTAGTACAAAAAACATTAAATTGATTTAACAATCACTTCTTTTTATTAAGTAAATATTTATTTATTAAATAAATGTTTAGTTGGTAGTATTCAAATAAATATTCATTTAAATTTATTTCTATATATTATGGCTATTTTTTTCTCAGTGTGGTATTTAAAAATAAAAGGTGTTCCGAAAAATGGGTCAAAGAATTTAGGAGCGTATAGGGGAATACATTAACGAAGATAAACAAGACATATCCGCTTAAGGTGGGTCCGCGTGGGTCAATACTGATGAATCAATCTGATAAAAACGAAGTGAAATAATGAATTGTTTGATATGCTTCCATGTTTCTCGCAAATCTGTGCCATGAGAATCTCAAGTTGTATCGAAAGAAGATAGAATATAATTTTCGTATAATAAAATATTTTGTATCAGTGTTAAAAGGAAATTAGAAGAAACTCATTAAAATATTAGAATTAGAAAAACTTATTGAAATATCCATTCACAAATTTATTTTTGAATCTTTTAAGCTCTTCTTCTGTGTTAATCATTTTGATGTTACACTGTTAGATATCAAAGAAATGTTAACTTAATCTCTTGAATTGAATAACATTTTGTTATTTTTAAGCTCCTGTGTCAAAATATAAATCAATCCATTTCTGTAATTAGTTTCCAAATAAACAACGTTTTAATGTCTTCACTCAGTAAATAATAAATTAGATTTAAGTAATACATTTTCTCGAATTAAACTGTTTAACTCTATTAATCCATTAATTTTTAGTTAAATTAACGTATTGAAAGAGAACAGTGGCGACTTTAAAAATAACACAAATTGAATATAATTTAATATTATAATTTAAGTAGATATTAAACATCTTAAATACAAAATTAAATTATTAATCTTGATCTCAAATTGATGCTTTCGTTGAATTATTGATCTTGATTTTTAATCCTAAATTATTAATCTTGAACTCAAATTGATATTCTTGGTGAATTATTAATTTTAATTTTTAAGCTTGAATTATTAATCTTGATACTTAAGTATCTCTCGATACTTTATTGATGATTCAACCTAATATTCCATTCATTGGAATCTTCCATGAATTTTATTAATCTTGATAAACTTCAAAGATATAAATTGTCAAACATTCAAACGCTGGAGACAAATATATAAATAGCTCGACTTTGAATGATTCAATAGATCTTCAGAATTACTCGTCTTTTTTATTTTCTCAATATTATAACTGTCAAAAATTAATTCTTAATTAATATTAAACTTCTCGCGAAGTCAGTCCAGGCTTCGAAATTGATTTAACGCTACGAGAATCTCTGAAATTTTTAGAGTCCATTTAGAATTCTTCGGATGGTACGATTCTTAGACGACGCTCGGTGAATTAATCCGGAAACGCTCGATTCGCAACCTCCGAGTTAACGTGTGAAATTACCATATCGCGCTTCAACGCATGCGAGAGATGATTTAATTCGCACTCCGGATTAAATATCACGTGGCGAATTTGTCCTCTTTCATCGTTCGCGTGCACGTGATCGGGATTTCGCGAATTCTCGCAACTTGATTGGCGCGAAAATGCGTCGTAAGTTTGCTTCGGACGTCGTCATTTCAATTCAAGGATCGCCGATATCGAACGGGATTCTACTGCAAGCGAATAAATACACGCGAATAATTACCGCTGCTCTCCTGCACCAAGAACCATCGAGCGTGACCAACGTCGTCGTCCTACTTTCGTGAACAATTGTCGCGAGCGCGCGCCGTCTATCGTTCCGACATTTATTGCCGTGCGTGATATCCCGCAATCGAGAAGGAATCTCTGCTGGAAAACACTCAGCTTAATTGAAAAAAAAAAATAGATGCTTAACTCTCTGAAACTTTTAGAGCGAAAATCTCGCTCTGAAGAGTCAACTCTCACTCTTACGTCCGTTTTCTACCAATGTGGTTTTAATCTCGATTATGTCTTCATCTTTTTCTAGCTTCACTGCCCGTTTCTACTTCAATGTAAATCAACTTTAATCTCGGTTCATCTTAACTTTTCGTCCTTTTTTAATTCTTAGAACTGGGAATATGGGAAAAGATGATGAAAAGTTAATTAAACCAAGATTAAAATTTAACTACATTGGTAGAAACGGGCATAAGAATTTGAAAAAGATGAACAGTAAATTGGACTGAGATTAAAGTTAATCTTACATTGGTGGAACTAAGTCTTAAAGGTTGAAAATCACTATTTTTTAAGGCTAGCTCGATTTTCATTTCTTAGAGTGAGTTTTCACTCTAAAGAAATTAGAAAGGATGAAGGAACTTCGAAGAGAATGCAGGAAGTCAAGAAAGAATTTGAGAGAATTCATAAATGATTCTAAAAGAATTTTGAACAAACAAAGAAATTCTCGTTACATCTCTTAGTTTTAAGAATTTTTCGAATTTTAAATACATGAAGAGATTTCTGACAAAATATTTTTTATCCGATTTCTTCGGATTGAATGAGAAATCTTACAATATTTCAGAACTCACAGGTATATAAAGAATTATAGAAAAATGTAGGCTTTCTCAGAGCATTTTTGAAAAGTTTCAATTCACATAAAAGAATCGAAGAAATTTTCTAAAAGGTTATAAAATTATATAAAAATTCTGAAAACTTTGATTTATATAAAAATTAAAAAAAATTATCTGAAGAAAAATGTTCTTCAGAGCAGAGTAACAATAAAATAATAACAATTGCCTGGAGTCTAAAGAGATATTCAAGGATTTAGAAACCATAACAAATATGTGTATGTCTAAAAGACAACCAAGGAGAACTTTGCAATCTCTCTTTCGCAGAATATATCGCAAATAAGGTCAATCGATGAAAAAAAAAATCGTGAATCATTGGCTAACGCGTGTAAATTTAATGTACGAATTCTCTTATATCCTCTCGTTTCACAGAACGCGACGCTCCGATTATTTTGTTACGATTCTTGTTACGCAGGCGAAGGATGGCCGTTCGCAATTTGCTGTTTATTCATAAAACGACAATGATAATAACTGTAGCTGACCATTCTTTCCTGTCATTGCAGCAAATGTCCTCTCACGCGTGAGCACACGTCAGCTATATTTGCGTTGCACATTCCTGCCATCATCCGTGCGCAGTGGCTGCATTTTCTTCGATATTAATATTCATATTTCCTCGATCTAGGCTGCACGTCTTTCTAAAGCACAATGTCGTCGGCAATATTTTACTATAAAGCTATTTATTTATTTAGGACGCGCTTTTCACGGTTTAAAGTCATTGAATTTGCCATTAAAAGATCTTGTTTTCCCATATTTATTACTCAACTCTTTCTTTTCTTTTCTCTGTTAGTCATTCTCGAATATTCTAATTTGTCTTTTTTCCTTTTTGCTAATTATTCTGATCGCTTCTTCTTTCTCGTTTTATAATAATTTTTTCATCTTTTCCTTTCTTTTATTTTTCTTTTTCTCTTGCGTGATAATTAATTATAATTCATTCTATTCTATTCTATTATATAAACTACACTAAAAAAAAAAAAAGTGTATGTGAATTTAATACTATGGATTTTCTACATCATGATGGTGTTGAAGATATTTGTAGAATATCAACATCATCATGGTATTGATATAAAAATTAAGGGTTTTTTTTTAATTCTAGCACCATTCCAGGCAAAACACAGAATTAAGTCGTAATGATGTCATAGGACGTCATTTTAAAAATAAACTTAGGTATATGTAGAAGTAATAAATAAGGTCATGATGATGTTATAATATCTGTCTCTCTCTCTCTCTCTGATTATTATAACTTCTGTGTTCTACTTGAGATGTTAATATTAGCTGGTGTTAATATTAACACCAATACGGTGAGAATTATGTATATAGACACTGCGTGGTGTTGAATTCACACTCATATTTTTAAAACTTATCTACTCTCTAAAATTTTTAGGGTAAATCTCATTCTGAAGAGTGAAATCTCTTCAGTTCCACCAATGTAAGCTTAACTTCAATCTCGGTTTAATTTACTGTTCATCTTTTTCTAATTCTTAAATAAATTAAACCGAGATTAAAGTTAATCTTACATTGATGGAACCGGACCTAGAGATTGAAAATTGAACTACTCTTTTTCAAGACTGGCTAGCAATTTTCATTCTTTACCGTGAGATTGCACTCCAAAGAATTAGAAAATAACTATTTAACAATAATCGATATTCATTTATATAATAACAAGCTTAATTATATGTCCTTTATAAGTAACACCTTCGTAATAAAATTGCAAATAATTTTCCTCATACACGCCGCGAGCAGTTCATACCATCATCGAAGCAACGCTCGAGGCAGCGTAATGGATTTCGCATTGAAACGAGATTGCATCCGACGTTAGAGGCGGCGACGGTACTCGCGAACGACGAAGAAATTAAGTATAAGTAGGCCAAGTATGTGGCATGGCGACCGTATAAGAAGCAAAAGAAGAAGTCTCTCCATTAATCGCGCCGTTGCCAATTACGTTATCGTCAACTATTACGTCCAGGCTATTTCTGGACCGAGTGATGGCGTTCGTCGTTCACAATATCCCGAAGACGATTGTAATGTTACACCGAGGATGCTCATTCTCTTGTCCGGAACTCTGAAAACCGGTTTCTCTCACGACTATTGTGTAATGCGCGCGACGTAATTTTACTATCACGTTTCTCTTTCACGGCGGCCTTGGCCTTCGCATTTATCTCCCACGTATATAATATAATAATCACCCTCTCGCGGAAGTTGAAGCCTCAGAGTCCACGAGAGCCCTTTGAATCCCATACAGCACGAGAGATCGATTATGTTATCTTGAAACGAGATCAAAGTTACAAAAGTGAGCAAATGTTCTATATTGCAAAAGTGATACAAAAAATTTAAACTACTAGTTTTGGGAAAAAATATTTCAAATAAAAGTTGTATGCCCATTTGAGCTCAATGAAGCCCTGAACTCAAAATTTTAGTAGCTCATCTGATGGCCTTCTTCAAACCTTACAACTTTTCCTTTCAAACGTTTTCGCGCTTTTCGAAATTGCGTTCGGAATTGAGATATCAAATCCGCCTAGGTAAAACATAAAAGTTGTAATAATATTATATAAACATCGTCGTAACTTTATTATCACTTAAGTATATATAATCCAGTAAACTTCATCTGACAGTAATAGAATATATCAATATTAAAGTGTTTCTATAAATAATTCGTAAATCGCAAAATGTAGTTCGCAAATGTTAACGCAGATTGACGATCACCGCAAGATACATGCAGATAAAAAGAAACCATAAGCAATGAAAAAACAAATGAAAAAGCAAATTTTTATTCTGCATCTGCGAATTACGTTTTGCGTATGTAGAGACACCTTTATAATTTCATGCTCAATGTAACTATTACGTAACATATGTAATATTTATACTGTTGAGTGTAAAATTATAACACCAACGCTGTATTACTGTTTAATTGGTGTTTACTAGAAATCGACAAATGAGGTTCATATGGAATCATTATGACTCAGTGTTCACCTAGGATGTAGAACAAAAGCTCATGATGACATCCAAACGATTCCGAAAGTGATTATTAACATCTTTAGACCCAATTTTATTGGAACTGCAAGTTAAAAAAAATTTTTTTGAATTCAATTCTTGCACATTTTAATAAGTTATATTAAACAATTAATTTTTTCAAAATTTTTGACTAATTTTCCAACATATACATTATTATGTGCATCAGATCTCAGATGAGGTCGATAGAATAAAATAATATCTCTGGTGAAAAATTTTTTCAGAATTTTTCATATAATTTTTCAGAATTTCTATATAATTTTATAACTTTCTCGCATTTTTTATACGAATTAGAACATTTCTCAGAAAATCTACATCTTTTCTCAGAATTTTTGTTATGAATGTTAATTAGAAATCGTAAGATTTCTAAGATTTTTTTGTATGTATAATTTCTGATGAAATATTATAAAATCTAAAAAATTAAAAAATATTTTTTTTTTAATTATGGGATGAGAAATCTCAGAATATTTCAGAATTCACATGTACGAAAAATTCTGAGAGAAGATATAAACTTTCCGAATATTTTTGAATATTTTTGAAAAATGTTCCAATTTGTATAAAAATTATAAGAAAAATTTTCACCTGTCTGGGGATGTCTTCAAATTTGATATACATTACAATGCACGAGAATCTTAAGGGGTGAAAAGAGTTACTTTTTCTCAATTAATTTTCACGTCATTTTGACGTAAATCTATACTGTTCTGCTTTGGATAGCTTCTCATGGAGCGCAACGTTCGACGATTTAAAAGATTGAACAGATAAAAGAGATAAGAAGAAATCAAGTTTGAAATGCTGCGGTGATTCTCGCGGATCCGTGTTTCACCCGTTATCATCTTCTCGCTAATTTATCGCGTTAATACTTCGCCGCGGCAGTTCTCGGCGCGAATGAGCGCGAATACGCGCGCGAACACACTTCCGGTTATGTAATCGCCGGAGCGACTACATCGTTACGCTAGCTCTCCTCGAGTTGGTAATAAGTTACATTCCGCGATGTCGTCAGCCGGCGGCGAAATGTAGGTTTACGACGGTCCGCGGAACGCGAAAGGAAAATCGCTTTTCCGCGAACAGGTCCCTCGACGTTCCGCTTCAGGATTAGCGAGAAATTCACCGTCGAAAATTTATTTTATTTGAAATTTTCAGAGAAATCCTGGAGAGGTTGAGGTATTATCTAAATATATCGCGGAACTTGCAGTATTATCTATAAATAAATTGCAAAACTTGTGATACATTTATTGCTTAAAACTTGCGTTGATATTGTGGGAACATAGATAAATTCAGTACATGTATTAAATTCTAAAGGGAAAGATGACGTTTAAAATCTGTTCCTAAATATTATTAATGTAGGTAATAACAGTTCCAGAATGCGCGCAAATATATAATTTATACTCTGTAAAAAATTCTCGTAAAAAGACTTATTTTTTTAGCTGAATTTCTTTCACAGTTTATCTTTCTTCTTTTTCTTTACACTTTGGAGGAGAGAGAGAGAGAGAGAGAGAGAGAGAGAGACAGAGATGAAAAGAATTCAGCTAAAAAGAACAGGACTAATATCTTATAATAAGGAATAATATCTTATAAAAATTTTAAGAATTTTTTATATTTTAAATTTAAAACGATTTTTAAAAAATAGAATTTCTTCAGAATCTATAAATTTTTTTCGGATATTATAAAATTTAATCTTATAAATTTTTTATTAATTTGAGAGAAAAGTATTTGGTATTTGTAACTATAATTGCATAATAAAATATAATCACAATTATAACCTCCATTTTTTAAATTATTACTGTTATATTGTTAATAATAGTGTAACCTTATATATTTATAATTTTACGAACTATAAAAATCAATGTTTTATTGCAAATTATGATAAATTTAAACATTAATATAATTATCTATAAAAGATTGAGATGTATACATATATCCACACAGCACCAAATGTCACCAGAACGTCGTCAAAATATTTCAAATGTCTTTTACAGAATATTTAATTTAAAATATTTCTGCAAATATCTAGAGATGTTGCATGTAGAATATTTCATTAAAAATATTCAGGAGACATTCTATTAGAAATATTACAGTTGTAATTTCTGTTAATGATCTGGAGACGTTTCGGTTCAAATCTTTCTCAACATTTCATATGAAGTAGTCTGGCGACATTTTACTTGAAATATTTAAGAATATTGCGAATGAAATATTTTAGAGACATTCCATTTGAAATATTACATTATTTCCTTAAAATATTGAGAGATTTCGCTTCTAATCTTTCTGTTTATATGAAGTATTCTTGCAACTTCTACCCAAAGTGATGCGTCTTATTATTATAAGTGATTGACTCTATTATGATTATAATTATATATCGGCTGCATTTTTTTTTTTGAAGAAACTGTATATCAGCGCTAATTTGTATCATTTTATCTTCATCATTCATTATAGACGTATAAACAATGATAGATGATATAATTAAATAGCGTTCATAGCACGCTCCCCGAACGCTGCCATCGACGTGAACAATTACTGAATGTCTTCAGAATATTATTGTACTAGATGCAGACATAAGACATATTCTGCTATCATTGCCAGAATGTTTCTGAGATCATCACCAGAATATTTCAGATTTCAAACGTAATATTCTGGCCACATTCTGGTGACATTCAGTACTGTATGAGTATATAAATGATAAATTAAAAAAACCTTTTTATATACAATATAATGGACAATAAATTAAAAAGCAATCGCAATTACAGAATGGCATACGAAATGTCATGTTAATTACCTCGTCAAAAATTACTCGTGAAATATCATTTTTTTAAGCAAATTTTGTACTTCATGGAAATTTTGTTAGGTGTGGCATTCATTAGTTGAAATTGAATGAAGGTGAAGGCACGCACAACAGTTTGTGAAATGTAGAATGGCATATAAAAAGTACTATTTGCTTTCCATATAATACATTTATTTTTAACAAAATTCATACAAAGCTTCATCTCCGCTCAATTCCAACTAATGATGCCACATCTAACAGAATTTCCACGAAATACAGGATTTGCTTACATAGAGTTAAAAAACTGTACAAGTGTAATTTTAATAAGATAATTAAATAGCATAACATCATCTTGTATGATAAATATGATCATTTTCTTAATATTCGCTTACTATTTACGTGGTAATAATGACTAAATGTGTGTAGAAGAAAAAATAAAGAAAAAATAAAGAAGAAAAATAAAGAAACAATTACTTTCACAATATAGTTGCGTGAATATTACAGTTGTAATCATCGTAATGTAGCAATAATAACTTGCATAACTAAAACAACTATAAATATACAGTTAACTGACTATAATTACAGTTAAATTATGCATGATAATTGCAACTATTTTTTTCTCACATAATCAGTGTAGAATATTTGAAAAATCGCATATATATGTATAAAAATTTTAGAAAAAATATTATAGACCATTATAGACTTTTTCAGTATTTTCAAAAAGTGTTGCAATTTACATTAAAAAATCTGAGAAATTTTCTAAAAAATTACAAAATATCGAAGTTATGAAAAAATTCTGAAATTTATATAAAAATTCCAAAAAATTATGCAAAAGATTTTAAGCAAAAATTTTCATCGGAATATCTCTTTTGTTGTATAATTTATTTATATTGTATATTAAAGAGAAAATGCTATATTTTCAAAACAAATTAACAAAGTCTTATTAACGTGGCTTATTTCGAGCTTATAATTAGACTAATTTTAAATTAATACAATTAACGTAACAATGTAAATGTATAATAATCTAAATACAATTAATAAAATAATAAAAAATATATATATAAAATTATAATAAACGTTTCGGCTTACAAAACCTTTTTTAGTGTATAAAGCAAAAATACATTATTAAATTAACGAACTAATTAGATAGCGCATATAATGAAATATTTATAAACCATCAGTAATAATGTATCATCCATAAGATTCGAATGTCAAAATGTGTTAAGACAGATTACATAAAATAAGAAGAATGAAATACTTCGGTCAAAAGTAGATTAACGTGACGTCCTTCAATTACAACTACAGACAAGAATTAAAGAACATCGCAATAATATAAAATTAGACCAGTCCAAACACTCAGTAATCACGAAACATATCATTGAAACAAATCATAATTTTAATTAGGAAAAAGTTAGCAATTTGATTTTGAAAAGAATTATCGCAAAAGAAATATTTCTGAAATGATTCATATTAAAGAACAAAAAAACGGTTTAATGAAAGATATCGAGTTATTGAACACCTCTTATTTTAACATATTGGATGACATATGTGAACATAAATTGTCATATAGTTTTGAACAGACTTTTACATTCGATTTTGTTGACTTACTTTTATTTCACCTACACATCACATCAGTCAATTTTCAAATAGTAACAGACAACTTCTAATTTTAATATATTTGACCAGATCACTGATTAAGATTTTTAATTACAGTATTTTATATAAATTAACGTGAGTTATAATTTGATTCTGTATTTCTCATTCACACTAATTGTATTATTTTAATACTTCTTTTCGTTCTACAGAATATCATAAAATATTCGCGTAACAATTGAACTCTTAAATCGAATGATTCAAGTTTACGATAAATTGGATTCCCGTTTTCAACTGAGGAATTTAGCAAAATTTATCGAAGGACATCATTAATTTATTTTTGACCAAAGTATTTCATTCTTCTTATTTTATGTAATCTGTCTTAACACAGTTTGACATTCAAATCTTATAAAATGAATTGACATTATCACTGATGGTTTATAAATATTTCATTATATGCGCTATCTAATTGGTTCGTTAATTTAATAATGTATTTTTGCTTTATACACTGAAGAAGGTTTTATAAGTTGAAACGTTTATATATATATTTTTTTTATTTTATTAATTGTATTTAGATTATTATATAGTATTTACATTGTGTTATATTAATTGTATTAATTTGAAGTCAGTCTAATATAAGCTCGAAATAAGCCTATGTTAACTTGTATATTTTATTGTTGATTTTTATACAATTAATAGCTCGCTTTACGTCACACACAAACGCTTTACATCATTCACCATAAAAACATATCCTTGTCATTATTATGTAATCCTGTCATTCAATATTTCATAATGCCTCTTACATTTAACATAAATCGAAGCTTTAAAAGAAATCTCGCACTTCCGGTTTAGACAATAGGTGGTCTTCTATATTTTTTTTATTTCCACATCGGACGTAGCTAATTCTATTTATTCGTTGACAGAATTATCATCCTTATTATTATTCTTATCGCAGAAGCGGCACTTTCACTGCATAATGTCCGCATTGTTGGTGTTGTTGATCGCATCGTTTCTGGCTTCACCGAGCGTCCATGTGCTCGCACGCGATGTCGATTTCTGCTTTGCGGACGAAGATAATCCGTACCTGAACATGGCCACGAAGACCGCTTATCACTTCGTTCACGGTGGCAAGACCCGGTTCCAGACACTACCCAGTAAGTACCGAAAGTCGGATTGACTTGGACCTCTCAACAATGGCTGCGTTCAGCTGAAAAAGCAGCTTTGCAACTGTTGTAAAATTCTTTAATATGATTGTCTTGTCTTTAGTTTCTCATTGGATCTAAATGTATAGATCAATCATATTCAAGAATTTTACAACAGTTGTAAAGCTGTTTTCTCTGCTGAAAGCAGCCAGTGATCAACATCAAAACGATCAGTACTTGCTTGTTTAAGAAGTTCACATTGAGAGAAAAAATTGTAATATTTAGATATAAAAGTTTTCCTTTCAGCGAAAAAGAGTAGATAAAAAAGAAAATCAGTGAAACTGATATCAGTATACTTTTAGTTTAAGCATGTGAATATTTCTTCATTTCAAATAAAGAAATGTTTTTTTATTATATTTTTAGTATTAATCAGAAAAATCATCAATTAATTAAAAGAATTTATTTTTACATTTTGGCTTGAAATTTTAAACGACAAAATACGATTTTGTTCTCATTAAACAAAATCGATATTGGATATAAGATTGGACATAAGATTGTAATTGTTATTAAACACTTCTGTTCGACAGATTGTCGACCGGTGCAAATCTGGATGCTGGCGACACACGGCACCCGTTGCCCGAGTATCCAGGAGATCGACAAAATCGTCTCTTTAACTGAACTCAAAGAACAGATACTCCAGAATCATGAAGAACGCAAAGGTAAGTCAACTTTTCCTTCTTTAAGTCTTCTGCATTTTTTACACTTTTTGTTTTCTTAATTTTTTTTCTCTGTTTTTTGTATCGTCCTATATAGATTTTAACTTTTTTTTTCGTATTCTGTTGTACATAAATTTATTAAATCTGTATTAAATATAGGCACCAATAATTTTTAGATCAATTTATTTGTATCAAATTCAACAATATTTTCCTCGTTTCGTAATTTTGCAATATTTAAATTAATAAAATTTGAAAAATGTAAGAATTAAACATATGTTTTCTCGATTAAATTCCTATTATATTTTTTTACAAATATATTAAATTTATAGATACATAATATTATATTAACGTTTAGTTGGGACTAATCGAATAAATATTTATTAAAGTTTAATATATCTATCTTCTTCTCACAACTCAAAGTGAGTAAAATTATGAATTTAACAGTGCGATTTTCTTCGCTCGATTCTTAAAACGTTTCGTTTGTCGTACAGAGGGTCACATGTGCAATCGAGATTTGGATAACTTACGAAGATGGAGGCCGGACGAATATTTGTCGCCACAGAGGGCGGAAGTCCTAACACCGCAAGGAGTGGAAGACATGAAGCTGTTGGCGAGAAGGTTGCAGAGCAATTTCCCAGAACTTTTGCAACCCAACTTTCACAACATTACAGCCGCTAATTACAAAGTATCTCTTCACAATTATTTATTACGTCAATTGCTGTATAAATGCGTCAATATTGATTTTAATCGGACGATCTATACATCTTCGCTCAGATCTCAGAATACAACTTTATTTATAATTTCATACACTGTTTTGATTTTTCAAAAGTGTTTCACATTTCATCACATATTTTAAAATAATAAAGTTAATCACATTTAATCAATCGAATTTTTAGATTAATTTAAAATTTGTATCAAATTCAACAATATTTTCCTCGTTTCATGATTTTGCAATATTTAAATTAATAAAATTTGAAAAGTGTGAGAATTAAAAATACGTCATCATCTCAAATATTAGATTTATCAATATATATTTTTTTTAGATATACTATTATAACGTTTGACATTATTCAAATATTTATTAAAGTTTATCTTTTTCTCATAACTTATAAAATCAATAAAATTTGACATTATGAATTTAACTGTGTACTATAAAATGTCTCGTTTGTCACATATGCAATCGAGATTTAGATAATCTACGAAGATGGAGGAATATTTTATTTTAAATTCTAACACGAATTGTTCATCTAAAGTTGGCATTAATTAAATAGATTTTAATTAAATTAATAAAGATTAAGCAAATGTAATCCCATTAAGCGAAGCTTTTCTAATTTTTTGAACGTTTTCGCGTTTCTAACGTGGTATTTAATAATAAATAGAATTTTCTCTGAAATTCTAACGCAAATTACAGATCGTCTAAAGTGGGCGTTAATTAACTAGATTCCATTAAGCAAATGTCAATAAGTATCGAAAAATCATGAAGCAACCGAGGTGATATAGGACACGATTGATTTTCAGTTCCGTACCACCGAGGCTCACAATAGCATGACATCTTTTATGGAAGGGCTATTCGGAAGTACAACTGCCGTATTGCCGGAAGAGAGTTCCTTGAACGATACCTTTCTTACTGTATGTTTTAATTATATACGCTATAAGAGAATCAAACTTTATAAATAATGATAAAGCTTAACTATGTAAAATGTTAAAATTGTTATCATTAGATGCAAATATACTTTAATTTAAAAATAATTAATCTTATTTGTGATATATTATATAGAATATTAATGCATATTTTTGTGTAATATTTTTAATATTATACAAAAAACGTGCACTAATATTCTAAAATGTCACAAATCAAATTATTTGATATTGTTATGTGAAGTGTACTTGCATAACTCCTATATTAAGCATAGAAATGGCAAATGGAAATTTACCTTAATCTATCTAATTAATCTCGCAGGCATACAAAACGTGTGGGGTATGGAAAAATGAGGAGAACGAAGGATCGTTCGAAAATATGGAACGCAGCAGATTTGACGCTGGACCGGAGTTTCAGAATCTCCTGAGAAACGTCAGCAGACGAATTGGTTTTCTATACAACATTTCCGCTGGTACGTACAATCGTTAATTGTTTATTGTTAATTTATGTTCAATAAACACAGTAATGTTAAATATAAGATTAAATTGTTGAAAAAAGTGCAAATTAAATTTAACTCGTCTCTACTAACATAGATTAACTTTGATCTCGATTTAATTTACCGTTTATCTTTTTCTTAGTTTATCTTTAGTACAAAAGAAGGGCAAAGAGCCAGTAATGTATAAAAGAACTTTAATTTAAATTAGCATTAAAAATTCACATAAATTACAATTAACAACAAACGTTTCGACTCCAATCGAATCATTTTCAATGTAGTCTTAATATATCAACATCGTTCTCAAATTTGCAAAAGTAACGAACATCTAACTTTCATGATGTCAGATAACGAATTTTTTTTTTCCCCCCGTTATCTGACATTGTGAAAGTTAGATGTTGGTTACTTTTGCAAATTTGCTTAAAATAATTTATATAATAAAAAAACTAATATATTATACCACGAAATAAACTACCATCTACCTGTGTTTTTCCTCTCTTTTTATTAATGGACTCTTAACACATTACTGATATCACTGACAAGAATTTTCTTATGACTACTTTGATTCTTGATAAAAATGACTCGCAGCGTACTACACGGAATGAAAAATACGATATTAAAAATTATAATAATATTGTAATATCATGTATATATTTTTGGTTTAGAACGATGTTGATATATTAAGACTACGTGGAAAATGACTTGATTGGAGTCGAAACATTTGTTGTTAATTGTAATTGTTTATATGAATTTTTAATGCTAATTTAAATTAAAGTTCTTTTATACATTATTGGCTCTTTGCCCTTCTTTTGTACTACATTGTTTTATACGTACAGAGCCTTATTACTATTTATTAATTTTATCTTTAGTTCTAAGAATTAGAAAAAGATGTAGAGTAAATTAAACCGTGATTAAAATCAATCTACATTGACAGAACAAAAGTTTGTAGCGCTATGAACTTCAAAACAACTGTAACTTTTTTAAAAATGAACGAAGTTTAAATTAAAAAAAAAGAAGATTTAAAGATCTCTACTTTTAAAAATCTACTACTCTTAAAAATCTCTACTTTCAAAAGGTCTCTAATATTTCCAGATAGGATCGACGCTATGTACGACGCGTGTCGATACCAAAAGGCCTGGTCCGTCACCGAACTTTCGCCTTGGTGCGCCGTCTTCAGCAAAGAGGAACTCCGCATTTTGGAGTACAGAGAAGATCTCGACTACTATTACAAAGCGGGCTATGGGCGGGATATCAACACTCGTTTGGGTTGTCCTCTGTTGCATGACATGATGCGACACTTCTGGTATTGCAACATAACGACTCGCTTCCAACACTCAGCTAATTATAAGAATTCTATTTAAAACTGTCCTCTATCAAATTTCTTATTTCAAGTTACCAGACGTTTCACCTATAATCACATCTTTTTTAAATGTCTTAATCCTAATATTCATTCTAAAATTTCCTCATATTCGCAAGTCCACTAGATTTTTAATTAATGTACTTTTGTTTGAAGTTAACGTAACTGAACGATTTTTTTTCCATTTTGGAGGTCAAAATCCGAGGAATAAAATTATATATTTAAAATTATGTAAATGTCCATTTCCCCCAAGAAACACACCAAGTTAATTTGGACGTCAAAATGATGATTTTTGGATACGAAATTTGACCGTTTATTGACATTAAGAATCAAAATAAAGTAATTTTGGTTTTTTGTTGATTTTTGTGTCTATTAGACCTGCGAATTCTGAATGCAGAAAGAAAAAGAAAAGTCACTAAAAGATAGCGTTTGAAGTTTGGATATTAGACCACACTTTGTAATCTAACAAGAAAAAAGAAATGTGGAAGAATTCAGAGATATTATTTTTTTTCATCAGGAATGTAGCGCGTGATGAGATGTCGGGCGAGCCCGCGGGTATCTTCTATTTCAGCGACATTATCAGTCTGCAAAATCTTTTAACCACGATGGGCATAAATGAAGACCAAACACGATTGACCGCCTACAATTACAAAGAGATGGCTAGACGTCAATGGCGCACATCAATCATATCATCTTTCGCTGCGAATCTCATTGCAGTATTTTACAAGTGAATATACACGTCCCTTATGCCGCATTTATTAACTTTTATTTCGATTATTTATTCGAAAATTATTTATTATTATTTATTTCAATTCAATCAATTTTTTGATCGATTTAATCGATCGATTTGATCGATAATAAATAGTTATTATTTGGTATAAATTAGAATATTTAATACACAAATTTTGAAATATTTTTGTCTATATATATATATATATATATCAATTTTTTACTCTATTATCTTCATTACAATTTTACTTACAAATTGTGTTCGTCTTTTTATTACTGATATTTAAAATTTTTTAAGTTGTGTCAAAAACTACTATTAAATTAAAATATCTTAGATTGTCCCAAAGTAAGCAAATTAAATATAAAATTTTGTTAACTAAATTTGATTTAACTATATTAATTTTAATATAAAAAGAAATCAATTAAATGATCTTGATCAAAATCAGTCAATTGGTATTAAACTCAGTTATATGTAACATGTATTTTAAATGAAAATATTAACAAATTCTAATCTTTATAAAAAATATATTACAGGTGCCACGACGTTAAGGACCGCAATAAAGTGATATTTTATCTCGGAGAAAGACCAATACGGTACGATGGCTGTCAGGTAGGTCTTTGCGATTGGGAGTTACTGAAGAGCAAGTTCGGTGAGGTGGCGTCAAATTGTAAGCTGGATATCTGCTGGAAGACGAACGCAGCAACCTCCAGCTTTCCTAATTCTATCGCCATCTTATTAGTGTGCTTTATTGTTCTAGTCCGTCTTGGTTACCAACAATTGTAAATACCTAAGCTTAGTTTTACTTCTTCTTAGTGTTACATCGTAAAATACTGAGTACGAATGAGATCTTCAGTAGCTTTAAATTGATATATTTATAGGAGACTCCTGTTTTCCATAAAGCGGAGTCTACAGTGAGATTTTAAGATACAAAACTTAAGTCTTAAATTGTAATAAATTGACCAATTATTATAGCCAATTATTCTCCTCACATTCGACTGTAATTGATTAATTTCTTACGGTTTAGAGTTTAAAGCTTTAAGTTTTATGTCTTAAAATTTCATTGTAGACGCCGCTTAAAGTAAAAGAAACGCGCAGAAAATTAAAGCGAAAAATTAAATTGTAGCGACTGTATCGCTTTTAGAGCTGTGTTAATTTTATGACTTTAAGCATATATTACACGCATTATTGATATATATGCGAATAGTATATAATATTGTAGTAATAACATTTAACCTGTCTTTATATATAATTTATGCCTATATTATTTTATTACATATTTTACGCCTAAGAATTATAATAGAGTTATTGTTATTTACGATAATGTCCTAATGTATTTTAAAATATATATTTATTATATTTATGTTTTATTTATATGCGCCCATTACTATTATTCTAATAAATATAACACAATCATATATATATAACCAAAAATATAATCACTCGCAAATCAAAAAATGTATCAAATCAAGAACATTGCCGAAACATATAGGATTGTCAGTTTAATTAGAGTATATTTCGCATATCAATTCCCTCGCGTAATTAATCCATGGAAAATCTGGCGTGCAAGTTATAACTACGATTGCACGCAGTTTACTTACTAAATCTGTCGCGTGTTTGTCATTTCAGTATAATGTATCGATTCCTGGCACATAAATGGATAAAGATAAATAAAAGCGTTTATTAACATTCTAGCAAGTCCTAAGTATAAGAACACAGAAATTCCTGCAATGAAAATTTTTCCCAGAATTTTTCAGGTTTATATAAAGTTCAGAATTTTTCAGAATTTCTAAATAATTTTACAACTTAGAATCTTAGAATATTTCAAACAATATATAAAAGATTCTAAGAAAAGAATGTAGACGATAAATATTTAGCATAACACTTCACCATTCTGATTTTCCTGTGATTTTGGAAATTTGTGTATTTTTATGCGTGGAATATATTCTGAGAAGGAAAATCGCTCAAGTATATACTGTTTTATTTGTTTCTTAATTTCAAAGTTTTTTGGACTAATTACATTAATAAGCAGTCATTATACGCAGTCATAAATTATCATTAAATTATTATCATATAATTTCTAACTTACCGACATAAAAAATTTCAGAAATAAAACAGAATTTGAACAGAATAAGTTATTGTAATATCAAAATAATTCCAAAATGATCATTAAGTCATTTTTCAATTATTTCCGATTCATTTTAATGTCATTTTGACGTTATCGCTACTTGTTCTGCTTGGGGACTATTTTTCTTCCCAGAATATATTCTACGCATGAAAATACACATTTACAAATTTACAAACTACAGAAAAATCGGAAAGGAATATTATACAAATAGTAAACATTAGACCCAGTTTCACAACTGATTAATAGCGTTTTCTCTTGGAATACACTGAAGCCTGTTCTACAATGTGCTTTTTGTTTCCTGTTTCTTCTTGCCTTTTGTTATTTTTTACATCTTGTCTTTTTGCTTCTTGTCCGGTTTTTTGTTTTATATCGCCCGAGATAAAAGTTAACAAACTTCGAAAGAAACAAGAAATACGTAGCAAAAAATACAATTGTTAATAAAACTGTTGCAAAGGAAAAAGTAAAAGGTAAAAAACAAGAAACAGGAAACAAAGAGCACATTATAGAAGAGCACATTATAGAGCACATTATAGAATAGGCTTGAATATAATCTCGTACTACACCAGTTGCGTGTAAGTGCTGCATCAGTGTTGCATTACACAAGTGTACATACATTATGGTGTACATTACTTCATGTTTAATTCTGCTGCCGGTTGACTTTTATTTTCAAATTTTTAATGTCACACTGGCTCTATACCGTCTCTTTGAGATCGTGTAACAAAACCCCACTTCGTGCATAAAATTTGCATTACATTATATATATATATATATATATATATATATATATATATACATACATGAAGTTAGTTATTTTTTAAATTATATTCATGCTGGATACATCTTTGACGCATCATGTGAATATAGCACACAAAACTTGCGTGATGGAATAGAGCTAATTGGTTGCTTTAATTCAATTGGTTGATTCGAGTATTTAAATATATAGCAAAAATCTGGAAATGGTCTAATATCTCGGAAAGTATGCATTTTTGAGAAAAATCTTAGACAAAAATGGTAGAATTTAATAGATGTATTTATTGGTTTTATTGGTTTAACCTTGGGTGACATCGCCAAGATCAAGTAAAAGTTGACAATGCTTCCCAAAATCAAACCAATAAAGCCAATAAATACATCTTATTAAATCTTATCTACCATTTTTGTTTAAGACATTTTTCTCAAAAATGTATATTTTTCGAACTACTAGGCTGTTTTCAGATTTTTTAAATGCTCATTGCTCGGCTTCTAAGCGGGAACGGCTTTATAGGTGTTCATTTGATAGACCCTTCTAATATTGCTGCAAGTTCGATCAAAATTAGGGAAGAGCAGAGCGAAGCCTCTTCTTGTTAGTCCTTATCTCTTTCGAATTCTAGGAAAAAGATGAGAAATAAGTTGCACCACGGTTAGTTAAGAGTTAACCATAAGTTGTGAAACTAGGCCTCACTATTATGATATCGTCTACACTTTCAATCAAATTACGATTAACTTAATCTAGATTAAGCGATATCCGAATTATTTCGTTAGAATATACTTCGCGTGAATAGAATTAATAGTTAAATTTTGTTGACCAGATAAAAAACGAAAGATATTGTACTTACATACAGCTAGAAATTTCCCGGGCAATCACCCGCGGGCGATGACTTAACCTAACCTAACTTCTTCGCGTGACGTCAATCACGGCAACGCCAGTGTCGCCAAGTTCCAGCAGTTTGGTTCCCAGGGTACAAAAATCATGTCCGACTTTTGCAATATGTCCACGTAGGATCCGATTCTCCCGTCCCGGAAGAAGGAACCGTTCGATATAATGACTTCGTAGTCTCGAGGTGAACGTCTTTGCCAATTATCGCTCATGATTCGCGTAATGATCGTAACGATACCGCGGCATTCCGAAATTCAGGGCTGTTGGAATGCCTGATGAATTTCCCACGTTTCAATCATTGTTCCGTTTACTTTCTCGCACATCGAAGTTAACAATCATAGCCGCGAGGTACACATGTCACATAGCATGAAATATTTATGTGAATTATTTTTTGAAATACTTAGAAATATTTTGTATACATTTATAAAATATTTTAAAATGTCATATTAAAGTATTTCAAAAATATTTTAGAAATGTTATACAAACATTGTAAGGAAAAGAATATTTCAAAAGCACTTCCTGGTTGTATTTATATTTTTAGAGATATTTTATGGAAAATTTCTGAAGTATTTCAAATCTTGCAGTGAATATTTCTGAACATTTCATTAAGACATTTCATTGATGTGTGTTGAACTTGAATTTGAATTTTCAGAGCATTCCTTAATTTTCTATTTTGCCTAACGTCTCAATTATTTTTGCTTATCCCACAAACTGTTGAACTTTAGACGCAAGGAAATTGTTAGACTTAAAATATTCTGTTTCAATGTACCTGTTTTTTATTCCTGTATCAGACTACTGGATTTTTCTGTTTTATTTTTGCCAAATATCGAACATATATTCGTTTTATTTTAAGTTCTATAAATGTATTGATCCAGTTTTAAAAAACAGACCTACATAACTTAGATTGATTAACTATTGTTAACATAACTGTAATCCTCAGCCTTTGACTAACTGATGTGACCATGGCCAGTCCAAGAACGCGACGAGTGCTGAGTGAATTAAAGCCGAAGGACGAAAACAATGTAAGCTTGATTGAGAACAAGATGAGAAATATATCAAGTGCTTTCTCTCTTTTTTTTTACAAAGATTAGATATTAGGTACTTAGTATTTTTAAGATAAATTTCAGTCAAATGTTTAATTAAAGCAAATTTTTTAATTTAAATTTCAACTTCTATATTTTAGGAAAATGTAATTTTTATTCTTTAGCTCAGCACTTTGCGTAGAATTGAGATATCACTCATTTGTTATAACACCATAACTCAAAGAACAAAGTTTTCTAGAAAATAAATATTTCAATGTTTTGAGTTGATATGTAGTACATTTATTTTTATTAATATGTACCTATTAAGAAAATGAAGTTAATTAGTAGCTCCTTGCAACTGACTTCTTTATGATTGTCAGATTTATATATACTCTTGTGCATTTTGTAGAAATGTTTCGAATGTGGCAGCCATAATCCGCAATGGGTATCCGTGACGTATGGTATTTGGATATGCCTGGAATGCTCAGGCAAGCATCGTGGTTTAGGTGTACACTTATCGTTTGTCCGCTCTGTCTCTATGGACAAGTGGAAGGATGTAGAACTGGAAAAGATGAAGGTCGGTGGCAATAGAAACGCCCGAGAGTTCTTTGAGAATCAATCCGATTGGGATGAATCTATGTCCATCTCACAGCGTTATAATACAAAGGCGGCGGCATTGTACAGGGATAAGGTAAAGAGATTTATCGTACACTTTTATATCATTGAGTCCCTTTAGAGTTACTTCATTCGCTTAAAAATATTTTTTCTTTGCTTAGATCGCTACATTGGCGAGAGGAGAGCCTTGGAATCCAAGCAGTTCAACAATGAAGGAGTTTCAGCCTTCGACATTCATTAAAAATAAGCAAGAATATTCGTACCAGAACGACCTGTCCTCTTCTTATCAAAATATGGACTCGAATAATCTGAAGATACAGACGGAATTTTTCTTTGCGAAGAAACAGAATGAAAATGCCAATCGTCCAGAGTAAGTCTGTAGTCTGGCTTTTATTTTCTATACCAGGTATTATGATACAATATTTAATATATTATAGAACAATTAAGAGTACAAATAAATGGGAAATATAAAGATTTGAAAAACAAAAGAATGAATAAGTTTAAATATTTGGAGAGTTTGTGAGAACCGAAAAATGTGATAGCATTGTAAGAATGGAAGTGTGCATTAAGACAGAGGAGAAGTAGTTATAATATTATCATTTTAGTAATATCCCACCTAATCAAGGAGGTAAATACGGTGGCTTCGGCTATCAGATGGATCCACCACCCAAGAGTTCGTCTCAGGAATTGTTCGACACCGCAGTATCATCATTAGCGAGTGTATGATTTTTAACGTTCACTAAATGTCTGTAATTTAAAATTAACGAATTAATTTTATTTCTTACTATTGTAGGGATGGTCAATATTCTCTTCCTCGGCGTCAAAAATAGCAAGCAAAGCTACCGAGAATGCAATCAAAATCGGAGGACTCGCGACGCAAAAGGCAAGTGTACAAATTTCGAAAAAGGTTCTCGAGAGTGTAAACTAATTAAGGATTAAAAATTAATTATTTTTTTTAAACTAGATTGAAGAACAGGATTAAAGCATTATTGTTCATTTATTTTTACCCATTCATTTATTTTCAATTGTTAGAATTGCCATGGATAAATTTATTTGAGTGTATAAACGCGAGATATATTAATTATCATTATTATTTTTGTACATTTATTTTAATTAATTTCTCTATCAAATTTATAATTCTTATTTTGAAAACATTTTTATTTCGTTTTTCTCTGTATTAAATTATTAGGTTCGTGATGGCACATTATTAGAGGACGTAGGAGCTCAGGTCAATCATTTGGTTACAAAGGTATAAATTTTTTCGTTTGCTTTTTCTGTTCTATTACTCATTTTTTGAGTTAATTGTCGTTAAAATTAAATTATTAGAAATTATTATCATGTCATATATATAGATGTCTTGTTAAGAGTCAAGAAATTTAGAAAAAAATAATGCACAGGTTGGGGATATAACGAGACGAGGAGGATGGGGTGATATTGCTGGGACCAATTCAGCGGAACAACAAAGGCAATATGATTCCACAGATCGATATCAGTATTCCTCTGATACGTATCAGAATAATGATTTAATATCAAATCGCTCCAACGAAAAATCGTTTCTTGTAAGAAGCTCCAGTTCAAAGTACGTATTTTCTAAGCTTCTACATATAAAAATAAACTTTTATTAAATTATTAGTTATTAATAAGTCTGTATAAGTAAAATACAATCGATTTATCAAAATTTATTCTTTGCTTATTTCAGAAGCAACATTTCCGCTGGAGATTCTTCCAACACCTCGAATTGCGATTGGGATTGGGGCAACGACACGAAACAAACGAGCAAGACGGTAACTTCAAAGAGACAACCAAAGGCAGAGAGAAAAGAAGAATCATTGATCAATTTCGAAACGGACAATAAGGCACAACAGAATTGGAACTCGAAAGCGGAAGACGACGCCTGGGAAATATTAAATAATTAACCCTGATATCATTAGCGCGAATTAGGAAATGAGGATATCGGTATATGTTAATTTTAAAAATTATTAAAGAGAATTAAAGGACAGGTACATGCATTTATATGAGATGTGTTTCTTATGAAGTGACCTATTTTCCTTGTAAAATAGGATATAATTTTGTTCAATAATTCTCATAATATAATAAGTAATAAATCACATAATTATTATTAACATATTAACTGTACAATATAAAACAATAATTGTATAAATATAAAATCGTAATCTATTTCCAAGTCTTACAATTCTTTCCAGGATTTCAAATATTCAAATTCCAAAAAAAAATTAAAAAATTTGAAGAATTCAAGATTATAAATCTACAATTTCTATCATTTTACTAGATCTTTTTTAATTAATTAAGACGAACAGTTTTCTGCTATTTTCTTTTATCCGGTATTCCTGAAATAAATGACAACAATTGTTTAGACAGCCATATCACTATAAAAATTAATCCTCAGATAGCCAAGAGTTTAAAAACGTCATAACGTCGTAAATGCGAAGTCATTTAAAGATTTTTCGATTGCGTTATTGTTGTACACACTGTGTATTATAAAATAATTACAAAAACAATAAAATTTTATTTTAAAAAATGCATAAAAGTTTCATTCTATAATGAAAACATATTCGACAATACAATTATTAAACATAGATGAACAAAACGCAGTTTATACCATTGTATAAATAAATTAAATAATTAAGTGTATGAAAAAAATTATAAAATTCGGTTTGAAGTCTAATCATAAAGGCGTCCCATCTAAGGATTAATATAAATAAAAGAAACTAACTTTTTTCGTGTATATGTTCTTCTAATTGGCGATCTACTGTAAATATGTATTTTACTTAGATATCTCAGAAGATCCGGTTGTATGTTTGGCCATATCTCGTCTATTATTTCTGATAATAGTTTGTGTAATACGATCGTGGAATTATGTGAAAGTTGTGGTGCCGGCTGATTCGTCGTCATTTTATAAAGAAACTGGTACACTTCACTGAAAATTATACATCAATTATCGTCAATTATTCAGTAATTTTATGGATTCAAAAACTCAAGTATTTGATATGAAGTAGACTTGATTAAATAATACATGTTTTATATATATATTATTTTAAATATATACAGAGTACTCTACAGTAGATGAGACAAAAGGATTTATTCTAGATGATTAAAAAAAAATAAGGTGAAAATTGAGAATAATAAAATTGCGAATTCGTCTTCATTTTTTAATTATAAATGTTTAAATATTCAAATACATGTAAAAAGTGCCTCAAACACATATTTAGGCATTTACAAAATCTCTACCGAAATTTTGTTATTCTTGATTTTGTAATATTCTGAATGTTTAAATATTCACATAAAAGTGCCTATAATGTAAATGTTTAAATATTTATAATTAAAAAACGGAGTCAAATTTGCGCGCATAATTTTGATATTCTTGAATTTCATCTTATTTTAATATTTAGACTTGCATACTTCTTAAATTTTGTCCTATCCGTGTTGCTATATATTTTGTGTGTGTGTGTGTGTATGTGTGTGTGTGTGTGTATATATATATATATATTCATTCAGTATCAATAGATTCATATATTAGCAGAATAATAAAACTAATAAAATTGTAATAAATGTGTAAATTGTAATAAATTCTAATAAATGTGTAAATAACAGAAGATATTTTTGATCCCAAAAGGTCATTGAGCGATACAACATTAATAAGTAAATTTTACATACGAAGAAACAAACCACTCTTAATTAATGTAATACAAAATTTTTACACTTTTTATAATAAAATAGTATTAACATAAAATTTATATATACAGTACAATAACATTTCAAAATAAAAAGAAGGGCGATGCTTTCTACATCATACCTAAAGTCACATTCTGTCTCCTTCTGATGAGGTAATGAATGTTGCTCGTACAATGCGATGAATAACAATGCCATAGGTACATTAAAATTGGATTCCTCAAACACATTACTACGTAACCAACCAACTATCGAAGGTTTGTTCTTAAGGAAAGTCTCTGTCAATTCGAGCGCTGAATCCAGTTTAGATTGACGTTCGTCCATAGATGTACCCAAAATGCTATTAAAAGGAAGATTCTGTCCGTGTTTAAAGAGATCATTCAATACTGTAATGGCGTTTTCTTTGCTACCAAAAGGAAAATTGTCTTCTTTCTTTTTACTGTTGTCATTACTTTTATTATTGTCATCTTCATTTTTCTCCATTTTAATAGTTGCTCCGCTAATAAACGATTTCTGACACACTACAGAAATACAAAAAAGCATACTTTGAAATTAACATGAAACTAGATTGATCTTAAAGAGAACTACCTTGAAAAAAATGTTCAGATTGTATCAACAAAACAAATTCTTATATCAATCAGAATTCTGGTTATCAATAGAATTTCTGATTATCTCAACAAAAATGTTTGGTAGATTTAGATACTATGAGTATCCGGATCTGTATCTTTCTGATTGAATTTGAGAATTCTAATCAATACAATAAGACTTTCCAGTGCATAAATGCCAAGACTAGGTTAAGATTCTTTCCATGAGTTTTTCCTCAAATTTGCAACGTATTTTTTAAAAGACAAATGCATTAAAATATGTACTTTAGCTTTATCTGTTAATTATCATGCAACTGATGTGCTGTCACAACCATAATTATAAGGTTTTTTTTCAATAACAAGTACCTTACTCCGTCCACAAATTGTTGTCACATAATGAAGTTGGCAGCAACTTGTTTTTGTGTTTTAATGGCCTTGGTCCTCGTTGGCGAGGTAAACTTAGCCAGTCGCTTCCCCACAGACTCCTCCACAGGAATCAAACCGTAGAGATAGAAAAAACTAGAATCAGAAAGAGCGTCAACCCCTCCCTCCCCCCCAACCCGACAAAGAACTTCACACACATCCAGGGCAAATCGAACTGAGCTGAGCCACTCCCGGTCAAGCCAGTTGGCAGCAACTGACGGCAGTTCGGCCATTCTGGACAATTGACTTTGGTAAAAAATGATAAAAATCGTACAGTAGCTAATCGTCCGTTTTATGTTTAAAGGTTGGCTGCCATGTGACGTATAATTATTATTATTATTCCCCCAGGTCTATTTGTGTGTGCCGCACGAAGAAGTCAGTGTTGTGTTTACTTATGTTTTTACATCGCGGTTTTTGCACATTTCTGCAAACTTCAGCCTTCAACTTCTGGGAACGAGACGATCCCTTTTTTTCAACGGATGTTTGTGACCTTCTGTCATAAAGCTGTCCAACCTCGACGAGTGAGTATTTGAAACGCGAGGGAAAGAGACAGAGAATGTCTTGTTTAAATAGGTAAACGGTTTTTATTGTAAGAAATACCTGAGAGAAATTAATCTCCGATCACGTTAGAGATTTTTCTTCATCTATCCAATTGTAAGGAAGCTTTGTTAGTAGATATTCGTTTTCTCTCAGAATTATAAAATAGCTTGTCTCAAATGGCATGTCTCGTTTTTGGAACATCAATCCTTGCATAGTTGCAATTCGGACAAAGAAAAAGAGCAGAGCTGATTTTATTAATAATTGAGATTCCCTGTGAAAATATATTCTTAAATTTGACAATCTAAAAAAGTTATATATAATATATAAACTTTTTAAATCGTTAAATATTAGGAACATTTGTAATACTAATAATTAGGTAAATAATATAAATATATATACAATTTTTTATGTAATTATGTAATTATATTAATATTCAATATAACTATTTCATTAAGGATATATTCTTAATAAATTTAGATATAATATACATAAATTCTGTAAACTGTTAAATATTAAATTGTTAATATTTAATAATTTCAATATTAAATATAAAAATTATTAAATATTATATACATTTTTAGTATAAATATTATATTAAGGATATATTGTAAATTAATGATTATGTAAATTATATTATATTAAATATACACAATTTAACAAATTAATAGTTATTTATATTTAAAAAAAACTTCTGAGCACAATCAAATTTATTTATTATTCCAAAAATGATAACAAATCAGAGAAATGTTTATTGTAACATGAATATGCTTTGCTTGTTTCTAGAAAGGACCGGAAGCGAGTCAGCATGCCGGAGCCTGTGAATCACCAGGTGAACGCCGCTCGTAAGACGTTCCAGACTCTCTACCAGATCTCTAAGCTGCTGAACACGAATCTTGATCCGACCACTTTGAGTATCTGTATCAGGCTGTGTGAAAACGGAGTAAATCCACATGCCCTTGCAACAGTGGTGAAGGAACTTCAACGAGAAGTCAAGGCGATGAACGACGGACAACTGGAGTCTTCCGCCAGCAAAACTAGCACAACCAAGTGAACGCGAACAAGTATGACACTATTGTTGCCCTCCCACACTCTCCACAGAATTTATCTTGCGTTGTTAAAAAAATATATGTTCTTGAATGTAGATAGTATGTATGATATTTTATTTATTATACGAATAAACTAATAAACATGCGGTATAAACTTAACGCTTGATAGAAATAATTTGGTTTCTGTAAACAAAGTAGAAAAAAATATTTCTCGAAAATATACTTTTTGTACAAAAATAGACAAATGGAAAACGTTTCAAAAATTAATCGCGAGATTATAATTCTTTTTTCGATTTCTTGGCACTTGGCTTTTTCATCGACTCGTCAATTATAATGCTTTCTCCCTGGAAAGAGACAAATGTTTCTTTTATTTCTCACACGAGAAAGTTTACAAACACCCGAAGATTTCGACAATATGTTATCATTACCTCCTTTAATGGTGGATAATATGATTGTCCATCGATTGTGACATGAGCCACTTCAGGATGCTGTAGCAAATAATTTTTACCCTCGATAGCTTGAGCTCCATCATGGAACATGAATATGAAACGTTTATTTTCAATTGGATATCTGCACAGCAAACATTTCAAATATTTTAACTAATCTTCTATTTTGGAATGCTTTTAAAGTGCCTGAGTATATCTTAGGTGCAACAATGCTATACCTTTCCATAGTGATATGATTATTTTGTAGGCCAGTTTGCCAGATACGAGTCATGACATCTGCTTGCTCCTCTGAAATATTTGACTGAAGATCTACGAACACCATAACGCCTTTTCCTTTCTTCGTTGCTTTTAGCATACTCTCGGGGTTTTTTATGTCTAGCTGCAATGGATAGTTAAAAACAAATGAATTTGTATATATGCGTATTCTTAATCTTTTGTCAACAACGTGAATTTTAACTTTTCATCAGCAATAGAGGTCTTTGAGAAATAGAACAAATTTTTTATTGTACCAATTTTAAAAATAAGAAAAAATTCTTACATATTTGTCAAAACTTTAACAATGAGCTTTTCTGATGATAGAAGTTGAATTGTATTTTACTTATTTTTTACAGATTTAAATTTAACAAAATTTACAGTAAAAAAAATCAACAGTGCCTTTAAAGTTACATTCCAGTAAAGGATTAAACGATGGTTTCAGATTTTCATGTAAAATGATGTATTACCTTGGATATATCTAGCTTTGGAGCAGGTCGCAAATGTTCCGGCAACTCGTCTGGCTCCAGAGGTTCATCGTTTGCCTAAGATATCACATTAATCAAAAAATTCGCTCGCGTTGCTTTCGTCTTATTGATATAACAATCGCACAAAGACAAAAAACGAATTTTATTTTATCTGAGAATACAACATAATGGCCATACTTCCCACTGTTCCAGCAAACGCTCTGCATCAGCGTCCGTCATGAACATCATGTCCTTGTCTTTCCATGATTTCTTTTTTCGCTCTTTAGTATCCGACGTGGACATCACCATAACAAAGAGCATAAACAAGCCCAGGACAATAATCCTCGATTTCATTTTGCAAATAATGGAAAATCACGTCTTTACCAGGAATGATTTATAATGTGATGCGCTACAAACATCACAGGCGTGTTTCTGAAAATTCGAAAGAGAGCCCTCTATTCAAATTGAATTAGCATTTTCCTTTTAATTCGAACTTTCGTTTAACAAATCGAAAATCAACTAAACATTCTGTGATATTGGAATGCCACAGAATCAATCATGTTACATCAATTATAGCAAGTATTAAGGTTATGCCTATTCCGACGTTCTTCAAAATGCAATATAAGAAGAGTTTAGCTGAACATTAAAATTCGAGCAATTTGAATTTAACAATACATAAAAAATATAATAAACACAAGTAAAAACGTCGATCTATTACCTTCAGTCGAACCTCACAATTCTACGATACATTAGCTGCGTTCAGCAAAGAAAGCAGCTTTGCAACTGTGTAAAATTCTTTAATATGATCGGTCTTACCCTTAGTTCCTCTTGGATCTAAATGTATAAACCAATCATATTCAAGAATTTTCTCTGCTGAAGACGCAGCCATTGTCAACTCGAACTCCAATCTTCATATTGCCACAGGACGCACAACGCAGCATTTCGTACCAATTAAATACAGGGAAAAATAAAAAATAATCAGATTTTGAAATAGGGATTTTATTTCTAGCTTAGGGATTTAGGTGCAGATCACTGAAAATTCTTTGGCACGTTCTTTGATTGGTCATTTCGTAAAATTCTTTCTTCTGATTGGTCAAGCATGCGATGCGAACTTTATAAGTGCGATCTAAATGTATAAATCATATTTAAGGATTTTACACAGTTACAAAAGATCTGTTCGCATTACTTGTACTTTTTGCACTCGGCATCTTCGCTTTCTTTCTTTCAAAGTCAAATATATATCTATCTCATTTTAAATGCAAAAATATTTTGGGATTTTATGCAATGCGAACAGACCTAAAGTTGCTTTCTCTGCTGAGTGCAGTTAATCAACTCTCTGGAAACGCTGCATCAAAGGCCGATTGTTCCACCTTTTGTAAATTTTATCTATTAAGTAAATCTGACAATCGCATGTAATTGGATAATCTTGTTACTTACTTCACAGGTAAAATTTACCAAAAAGTAAAACAGTCCCAAATAAATCGGTTCCAAATAAAGGAACCGATGCATTAAGCCTATTTTACAATAATCGAAGAATTGATCAATCACAGTCAAATATTCTCCTCACATTCAACTTGATTGGTCAATTCTTACAACTACAACCGCTTACAACACGCTTACGACTATTAGCGTCAAGCATCAAGCAGCGGAAGTAGCAATCAATCAACGAGGCGATTTTTTACAGTGGCGTAAAAAATATTTTTTACACCACTGCCAATATTACCCAGCTAATTGGTTACTGCTTGGCGCTTGCATGTAAATGCACTTTAAGATGCAGTCCACTTGACGTTACAAATGCTTCGAAGCTTTTGATTGATCAATTGGAAGAAAGAATTTTATTAATTAACCAGTTAAAAAATGCTTCGAAGCATTTAGGCCTTCTTGGCATTTCTTGGTAGATCTTCTTATTAAATTCAAATGTCTCGCGAATTTTATTATTTTCGTTGTCATTTCCTTCATACAAAACATAAAAATAATGTCCATTATTGTAAACCAAAAATCTGTCTTTAAGTAGAACGGATTTTGACAAATTTCAACTAATTTCGACCAATCTCGACACGCTTTAATGCCTACTGCACACTGGATGCGATAAGCGATAAGCGACGAGCGATATCCAATAAGAGCTTTGTTTTGTGTCGTCACGTGAGAAAAAGCACAGCTTTTATTGGATATCGCTCGTCATTCATCACCCATCGCGTCCAATGTGAACTAGGAATAAGGCCGGAATCAGACTATGCATTGAGATTGAGATTGAAGATAAAAAATTGAAATTTCACCAATCAAGACAAAGAAATTTTGGCTCTTTTTGTTCTGATTGGTCAAACTTCAATCTTTCAATCCTCAATCTCATTCTTCAATGCGTAGTCTGATTCCGGCCTAACATCATTTGATACAATTCGATTTAAAATTTCTTATCAAGCAATGTCACGTGAGAAATATTGCATTTCCATTATGATGAAAACAATCCAATTAGAGTCCCAATTAGAATTTATAGGACTCTAAACCCAATCAAGTGAGAGCTCACTTTTATTATTTACATTAAGGCCCGCGCTTTTATCGATGAAAGCGCGCTTTTATCTCGGAAATTCTATAGTATGCGTAACATAAATTGTAGCATGTTAGCGCGCTAATATCGCCGGTTGTTACTTTTTGATAAATTTATCTGTTAGGTAAATCTGGCAATCCGTGCATGTAATTGGATAATTTTGCTACTCAACAGGTAAAATTTACCAAAAAGTGAAACAACAGGCCTGTAAGCGCGTTCTGAATACGGGCCTAAGGGTAAAATCACACGGTACGGAAAACGACTGCGGAATAGAGAATGCATCATGGAAGCAACCAATCAGCGTTCTTCTGCGTTATTTCGAATAGCGCTAATTGATTGTTTCAATGATGTGATTTCACCCTAATGGCTTCTGCACACTGGACGCGGAAATGCTTGCTGCGCGGAAAAATGTGATGCGGTAGCCAATAAGCTTACAGCTCCTAATGTGTTCATTGGTTACCGCGTCTCATTTTGTCGCACGGCAAGTATTTGCCGCGTCCAGTGTGCAGGAGCCATAAGTTTCAAGATACGCTATCGACCCCCAGCCTATTAGCAAGTCTGTTCAAAAATAATTATTGGACAAGAAAAATGAAGTTGTTGCGGACGTGACAGGTGTAAACAATATCGCCTTGCTGGTTGGCTGTCAGTCCTGTACTGCCTGTAGTTGATGACGGTGGTGAACTGCGGCGAACTATAGTCTGTATGCAGTATACGAGCACGTAGAACTTCAAGTCCAGGTCCAGGCGGTCCAAGTTAAACTTCAGACTTTAAAGTCCCATTGTGCTCTGTGCCATGCGATGTTATGTCGTTTGTTGTCGCAAGCCTGGTGAATGTTGAATGCCGATGCGACGCACTTCTCTCAAAAGGGAAAAACAAAAGCGCCCGTTGTGCGCGTATTTATGTACACGAGCAAGTATGCATTCCGGCTATCCCGCCTTATCTCCTCGTCCTGACTCGCGGTTGCAAGACTAGTATAACCTCCAAGCGGTACAGTTTACGCAATTCACTTAGGACTACAATGTATCTTTCTTGGGGAGCGATGATTGCGGTTCTGTGAATTTACTTATTTAGAACGAGAAACAATAAATACAAATGTAAACAATTGTTTTCCTCAATAATAATGACGTTATTTATCAGTGAAAGCTGTCAGTAATTAGGATTTTAATGACGCTAATTTACGCAATTGCAAACTCCACTTGTAGAAATTATATACTACCATCGTATATTAAAATAGATTACATCATACATGAACTTATTAATATTTGAAATATGTTATTATATAAACATATATGTATATATATATATATTTGTGTGTATGTATGTATGTATATACATGCACATACATGCATATGTTAATAGTCCTGGAGCTAGAGGTTGACTGTGTATCTTGGGGCTCAGTTATGTACTTTGAGATGAAAATTATAAAAGTGAATAAATTCATTAAATATTAATAGCCAATGAAATTGTAAATGTTTAGTGGTTTGCCCACTTTTATAATTTTAATTTTGTTTCAAGATACATTCTGTGCATTTTTTGCATGTGGCACCTTTGTTTTCTTTTTCTTTTCATTGATTTAATATATATTTGATAATTATAATATATATTTAAATGCAAAAATTTTTGGGGATTTTAAACAACGCAAACAGACCAATTGACTGTGCAAGTTATGACGCATGAAATAACAACCTTAATATTATTAATGTTATTGCGAAAGGCCCTGTTCACAATAGAAGGAATAAAGAATAAATCATTTTAACCTATCAGAAATCGGAATACATGGTTTCTGATAAGTTGAAATCATTTATTTTTTATTTCTTATTCCTTCTATTGTGCGCAGGGCCTAACTATTATTAAAAACATTAAAACTNAGATAAAGTTGTGTGTGTGTGTGTGTGTGTGTATGCGTGCGTGCGTGCGTGCGTGCGTGCGTGCGTGTGCGTGTGCGTGTGTGCGTGTGTGTGTGTACAATAAATATACATATTAACATTTAACTAAAACATTTAAATATATTAATTAACATGCTTGTTGACCTTTACGTATTTTTATAGATATCAACATGATTGTTCAACAACACTAGTCGAATTGAGTTATCCTTGGGAATGTCGGTCACCAGCGAACCATATGGTGGGGAAGTGGTATCTCAAGGAATAATCACTAAATTTAATTTTATGGAGAATGAATTAAAACACGCACCTCCATTAAATCATGACAATATCAAAGAAAGTCTGGTAAAGAATTAGATAGCTTTGATGTCTGTTTTTTTTTTATAGCTGAACTGGTGTATACTTAATGTAAAATAGATATATGTTAAGTTTGGTGAAAACAAAAAGTTTTAGTGCAGCCCAGTGCAGCAATAAAAGATAAATCTTTGAATTGAAGTCAATCAATTCCACTGTATTTATAAGATTCCTATCTATTTTTTATTAGACTGTCAATGAAGAGATAATTGTGAGTGCTAATGGACATTTGCCAGGTAAAGTCGATTGTCAGACCCAGTCTACTGTGTACTTTGAAGAGGATTTAGAAACTTGTGACGATACACCTGCTAGGTTTGACGAATCCATAGATATTGTTCCATTATCAGACGATTCGTCGATTACCGAGAAGTGGGACTGTGAAAATGTTGAGGCACCTATTTCAAAGGTACACATTCAAAAATCGGATACTTAATCGATAAGTATTATACTTGTGCTTAACAGCAAATTGTTTTACACAAACAATAGAATTAAAGAACTTCAGCCAAGTTAGGTTTTAATTGTTGTTAAATATTAAATATTATATCAAGATAAACGATAAAATTATCCCTCACTTATATTTTGATGGGCTTTGGATATGTAGTGCATCATAAAATATATATATATATATATATATATGTGTATATATATATATATTATTTTTTTACCTTAAGATTTAGACGTCGCAAAGCAACCTCTCGAAAATAATGGATTTTTCATTTTCAAAGAATATCTTTGAAGCTATCAGGTATAAGAAAAAGTATTTTATATAAAAGTTTTTTATTCAAAAGTTCTGGTATTTTATACTTCTTTAGATTATTAAAACGGTGTATCCTCCTCCTCCTCAGTCCTATTGAGCGTGATGACTTCTCTCATATGCCTGTAGTGCGCACGCTGGTTGTACAGTCATATGGAACCTACAGTGTCGTCGATTTCGAACGATGATTTATTAGAGAAATGCTCTTAGCAAAGATACTCTCGGTTTGCCATTGCCTTCCGAGAGGAGCTACGAGCATTCGAAAACATTTTTCGATTCTGTCTGGGATTGAATCCGGGATCTCTGGCATAGCAGTCTCGTGCGCTGTCTGCTACACGCTCGCCCTAAAAAACGATGTATATATTCACTTTTTTCGAAAATACCAAATTTTTTAATTTACTGCTCATTCTCCAAGGTTGTTTCAACCTCTAAACTTTTAGATAAGCAGATAAAAAATTATGGGTCTGTTTTTTTTTTTTGATGTTCTATAATATACTCAAAGCTCATAAAAATCAGCGAGGGATAGTTTCAAGGATTCTCCTGTAAGTCGCTAAGAAGTCATACCAAATGGTGGAAATATTACAATGATATGATATATGTCATATGTTTTTATTCAATTGTAACATTTATGTAAGAATTATTACATATATATATATATAAATACAATATACAGGAAGATGAGATTGAGGATGATGAAGATGACGAGGAAACGATTGCAACTTTCGTCACTGCAGCGGGACAACAGTTGGCTCTCTATGCCGTGGAAGATTCGGACGAGATATTTGCTGTCGCCGTTTACGATGAATCCGACAAACCTCCGACTAACTTCCAGTTTCTTATGAAGTAAGTCAATGAGGAAAATAAATTCACCCAGTTTCAGTTAAAAACTTTGATATTTAAAATCTATAGGCGAGCGGTTTACCCCCATTTTCAGTTCACTAATCGACCAATCAACGTTCTAATAACTGAAAATGATTTAATTCAATTCCTCATATTATTCAGAAAAACATTTATATATACTTTATTTTTTATGTGGTCATTGAATAATTATAAACAATTTCTTGTTTAAAAAATCTAAACTTCGAATAAAAATTCCGAAAAAAATTCTGAGATTAATTGGATCAAAACATTTTTTATCTGTGAAACTTTTTTGTTTAAATCAATAGTTTTTGAAGTAAAAAATGTCTAAACTTGAAAAATGATCACTTTTAAGATTTTTTTTTCTCAGAAACTCATCCAGTATGAACAAAAAACGAAAGCGCATCTACGGCCTTATATAATAAAATTTTCACTGTCAGTAACAGTACAGATCAAAATAAAATAAAATTCTTGTTTTAGTTTAAGATTGGCCGAATATTTCCGTTTTTTTATTCATACTGATCGAGGAATCAAATTAAATTATTTTCAGCCAATAAAACGTTGATTGGTCGGTTAGTGCACTTTTTTAAGCGATTTTTGGGGGGTAAACTGCTCACCTACTAATCTTTAACATTTTTTCAGCATAGAAAAAAATGGTTTCAATTAGGTGATGATTAAATTATAATCCCCTGTCTTTTTACTTGATTTTATACGTAGATTACCAGAACTACAACTATGGCTGTAATTACAGATCAGACGTGGAACGTTTAATAGGCGAAGGTGCCGTTCGAACGGTGAAAAAACCATCGCAGATGAAAAAACGAGTGTTTACTGCCAAACCACCGATGCTTTGTCGTAAGGAAGAAGCGAACGATAAGACTTCTATCTGCGACACATTAGTCAACAGTAAGAAGAATATTGCGCAAGAGGACGGTAGCAGAATAGTACATAATTATGAAACTTACCAAAACTGTAGCGACAAGATTAATTTAGAGTCTAGTGATAGTGTTCACACAGTTGTCGACGAACAATCGGATATTACATATCTCATGATGAACGACAGTTTTGTCAATATCGGTATGTATATAAATGTAAAATGGTAGTAGTTTTCTTTAATAAAACGAACTGTGTGTGGTGATGATCGCAATCAGGCGTCACCAATATAAAAGTAATAAAATTAATTATTCTGAATTTTTGATGCATAATTTATTCTGTAGAATTTCAATCTGTTCGAAGAAAGTATTGTTCATGTATAATGAAGCTATCAGTAATTTGAAGTGACAATTCTAATTATATCTAATAAATATCATTTGAATAAATACAAATATAAGCAATTAATGTATAATATAATAAGTTACGAAGATAATATTTGTTCTTTTTACATAATATATAAGAAATTTATTTTTATTTAAAATATAAAATAACATTTTTTTTAATAAAAATTATTTTATATTATACAATTAAATTTTATTATACAAGATCAACTTTTATGATACTATTAATACTTATAATAAGTTAGTATTTAATAGGTATTTATAAAATAATATATAAAGTCTGAGGAATGCATCTTTTTAGCCGAACAACCAGATGAATGTGAAGATAACATTGAATTCGAGGACGAATTGATCGAGCATTCAACAGTACAATACATCCTTTTAGAAGCCGATCATGAATCGGAATCGGAGTTAACGTTTGATGACATTCAGGCGACGTTGCAAAATATGAAGATTTCTCGCGAGAAATCGTTGGAAACAAACGACAAAAAATCGGACAAGTTGCAAGATGATTACTCAAGTATCCAGCAAGACTCGCGTGAATCTTCGATAAAGGAAGAATCATCGTTTAGTGAAGATGCAGATGCATTTGAGTTGTATATGTCGCCGCAGTCAACGATCGACCGAACATGCGTTTCCGTCTCGGAGGACGATCGACAGCGATTGATCGATACGTTGACCGACTCACCACCATCAACAACGAAGATTACTTCGCAAACGCCACTGAAAGTTAAACGTTCACGTAAGCAACAATTGATCTCAGTGGATCGTGATGACGGAGAGATCATTATTCAGCCAGCATCGATGATGAATGATGAATCGATCGGTAAGAAGCGCACGACTCGCCGACGTCGATTACCGATACGTGTCGCCATGGTTAACCGAAAGGGGATCAAGAGGACGAGGCGAATTAAGCGGCCGAAGCGGCGAAAGGTGAATGCACATAGAAGCGTAAATTAAAATTAAAAAGACAAATTAAAAAACGAATAACGGTGCAGTAATTAGTATGCAAAGATTTTCTTTGAAAAAATATATTTACTCCATATAAAGATTATATGTTTCGCGGGTTTATATTTTCTCCATAATATTTACTCCATAATATTACATTCATTGAAGATTTGATTTTCCGAGGGATATAATTATGGAGTAAATAATAAATAAATATAGTTTTCAAAGGAAATCTTTGCGTACTATTTATCGCGCTGTTATATCTTCATTTAATTTTGCTTCAATATTGAGGGTTTTTACAAATTTATTTTTTGTTAAATTAAGATTCTTCTTGGAAATTTCAATATTCCAATTTGCAAACTTAAATTTTTCAAGTTAGTGTCATTAACTCTTTAATACTTATGAATTGTTTTCGTTCAGCTATTCTACGATTATGATTAATCAGAAGTCACAAAATTAAAGTTATTGAAGCTTTTCAGAGAGTAAGAGTTGACACAAAATAATCTAAATACATTAACATTTTTAAGCATCAACAAATCTTTATAACGACGATTTTTCTAATGTGTCAAAAATTATAGGTCGTAGAAGTAATCGATCTGGACGTTGACGAAGAAGAGCAGCAGACGACGCGCAACGTGGTGGAGATCACTCTAGATGACAATAAAGACAAATGTTCTAGCGACAAAGAGAACGAAATTATCATGGTGAGGGATTCGGATTCCAGTAGCAGTGATCACGAAGAAAACGAGAAGACTGAATGGGCCAGTGGCCGTTTGACGAAGCTCAATGGCGAGACACGGTGCGAGTATTGTTCCAGAAACTTTCGGTACCGACGTACTCTCAATATGCATCTTCTGGTTTGCCAGAAAGTGCCAACGAATGCTCTCAATCTCGACAAAGGAAAACCGAAAGGCAAAATAAATAAGAAAATTAACAAGCAATTTACTTGTAAGATCTGCCAGGAGAAGTTTGATGCGGTCGTTGTCTTGGCGCGTCATGTTCGCTTAGTACACGTGCCGAGAAAGAAAAACGAGTTGAGCCTGTCCTCAGAAAAGTATGCGAATCCATATTTTTTTCTGATACACTTGAATCACTTGTTATATATCATTTTATACAAATTCAATATTTAATTTTTTTTTTTTTAATTTCTCGTCTTTTATTCGACAGATCTTCGAGTAAATCCTTGAGATCGATTCGAGAGAAAGAACCAAATTCAACGGAAGAAGAGGAATCGGATGACGAAGACGACACGACAGAGAAAGAACTCAGTATGCTTGCCAGGGTGAAGAGAAAACGAAAACAAAGAAATAACTACTCGGAGTCGAAAAAGCTCGATTGTGCAGAATGTGGTCGGTGGTTTCCAAGTACTACTCTATTAAATGCGCATAGCTTGCAGCATGGCATTAAGAGATCAGGTATATCAAAAAATATGTGTTAAGATCGAAATTTAAAAAACGTAATTATTAGACGTAATTAATTTGTCAAAGCTCAATATAAGACTGAATGAGAAATATTCTTTAATGTATTGTTATAATTGAAGCTTTTTATTTTCTTGAATATATATATAATATATATAAGACTGAATGAGAAATATTCTTTAATGTATTGTTATAATTGAAGCTTTTTATTTTCTTGAAGTTGTACATGCATNTAATATATATATATATATATATATATATTTTTATTTTAATATATATAAAAACATTAATATACATAAATTGGCTCGTTTCTTAATAAAATTAGATATTGAAATATTGCGATCTGTACATGACAAGCAACGAGTGAGATATAAGAATGATAGTAAATTTGGAACCAGTAATCCGATTCTGCAATGACTTATTAACGACAGTGTCGTTATATTGTCATTGCGCAAATATTATGCATAGAAGAAAAACTTGCGCAACGACGACATAATGATAATGAACTGAGTTACAGATTCGGAGCATTGATTACCTATGTTGTTTTGCTTATAGAACAACTACGCAAGTGCCACATCTGCAAGAAGTATATAAAATCCAGGTTACTATTTTTACGACATTTGAGAATGCACAACGATACACAACGTACTTCTGGTAGCTCATCCAACATGGTGCGGCGGAAGCTACGCGGTCGGCCAAGCACGCGTAAAATCGCATCTCCCCGAAAACGGGGTCGGCCGAGGAAGTTCTGATCTTTTTCGCTCGTTCGTAACATGTATAATATTATGTTAATACCGCTTGGAGTTCGTTAATATATTTTATTTTTTCTTTTCCAAAAATGACAATTGATAACATCTCTTTTATTATTAAGACATTACCTTGAATGTAAACAGCGAGTAATGTCATGTTTATATATCTCTTTCGTCGATTTATGTTTGAAAATTACCAGGAAATCGAGAGAGACAAATATATAAATTTTTATTTTTTTAATTTTTAATAAATTTTATGAAATCTTGCGATTATAATTTGCGATGAGTAACATTTTCAAAAAACTTTTAAATCTTAAAAACTTCAAAATTTCGAAATCATTTATTGAAAAATCAAGAGATTTCAATTTCAATATTGCTTTTGGAAGAATTAAAAAAATTTTATTACTGATGAGATGTAAATTAAAAGAAAGATTTCTTTTTGATAATATTCTCATAAAAAAATTAATTTCTGTAAATTTCTAGCTACAATCTGTTACTCCAAGGGACTTATAGACACTCCAGGATCTCATTGATCTCTTGTTGACATCCATAAAGTGCTCCAGTGGATTTTTGTAAATAAAACGACACGATTTGTTAGAAGTCCGACAATGCAATTTATAAATATATACATATATTACATAATATATATAATTTTTATATATATGTATATATAAATTGTATAATATATATAAAAAATATATGTACTAATTAATAGGAAAAATACGCTGATAAAACCTAAGGCCGTGTGTATAAACAATATGATACATTGTATTGACTTTCGTCTATACAATAAAATGATGAAACAAGGCTGTGGATCATAGATCCTGAAATAAGTCTGTTCTTTTCAATTGTACATGTTATATTATTTCTTTTCTGCACTTAAAATATGCAAAGCGAAAATTTAAATTATATCAATTATATCAATTTAAATTTTAAGTTATTTCGTATATTATAATTTTTTTACTAGAAAATATTTTTCTCTGAAATAAAATTTCGACAATACACATATAGGATAATTGAACAGAACTTTGTGAAATTCTATTTTTTCCTGCTTATTGTCAGATTTGCATTAAAAAAAAAACAGAAAATATTGAACAAAACATGCACCTAAAAAAAAGACATACTGCTAAAGTATAAAGTCGAATGCATCATGAGATTGAAAGAAATTAAATGAATAATGTTTAAAAAAATACAATTATTGTGTTTATAATAAAACAGTCACTTCGAGAATATCTACAATACATTTTATATAGATTGTCTTTTTCTAGGTTATTCTATCCTCATAAAATTGAATAACAATCTGAGGACACTTGGTGTTGGCTTCACTGGCGGACACCATGTCAACTGCATCTGTTCCTTTCCTGCGCAAACAAAATTATTAGGGATGCATTGGATCGTAAAATTATCGGATATCTGAAAAGAATGTAACATCGTATATACAGGAGGACAATTTTTCGAGTTGGATATCCGATATTTTCTGAATACTCGACTGAATTCTGGGACAATGTCTTAAAAAAAACTAGAGAAAAAATTGTAACTTTAGAACAAGATACAAGATATTATAGCATTATGAATATACACATACTTATTTATAAAATATTTATATAATAAAAAATCAGTAATAATATAAAATTTTAACCGGATATATTCTCGGATATTAATAATATCCGGTCGGATAGTAAAAGTATCGGATAATATCGGATACTTTTTGGATATCCGGTGCATCCCTAAAAATTATCCTTATTCATCAGCCGGTTTCAACCATTTTTAAAATGCACTAGTTTAAATTCTTTGTCTACATTTTATAAATACGTATTAAACACTAGAAATAGATGTATGAACACAAATGAGTGCAGAGGGTTACATTCAATGAAGACGAATCTTGGTGCCTAAATAATATTTTTTGTATACATTTTTACAATTTTCAGTTGAAGCGAAGTACACGTCGATTATTTATAGATCTTGACATACAATTGTAGATTAAAGCTAAAAAAACAAAAAAAATAAGATCAAAAGGAAAAGCAATTCTCTCCTAACACTGCTCTCGTTACCCCTGCTTCTTTGTCGGCATGCCATCGCTCGCGTTCGCGATCGTCTTTGAAGAACGATTCCGAATTCGATTCGGATACTTCTTCTCTACACGAAAACAATTGTAAGGAAAACATGGAGGTTATACAGCAATAATTTTGAGTTTCTTTCACGTTATTTTGAATGCGGCGGGCTTTCTCTCCCTCCGGCGGCCGCTCCCGCTGCTGCTGGGATTTCCCCGCCAGCAGGAGAGGCGAGTGCAGTGATTAAGAACGTACCTCTAGACGTCTCTGAAGATGATATTCTTAGAGAATTCAACTGCTCCTATAAGATTCTATCCGGTAAACGTCTTAACATCAGGGAACGGAAAAATGGAGAGTTGATCTTTACCCCCCCCCCCTCGCGCATTGTCATGATTAAATTTTGCAGAATTATTGTCACGTTCTATAACCTATTTCTACGTTAACTTTCCGGTTTTCCTCTACTTATGATGTGCTTGTTGTGGACACCCTAAACATCCCAATCCTGGACTGTCCTCGCCAGCAGATGACACCTTCGTGCTGCAACTGCGGAAAGGAGTACCTTCCCTCCTCCCCCAAGTGCCCAGTATATGTGGGGCAGAAGCAGATTTATACCTATATACGGTTACTGAAATTATTTCATACTTTGAGACTCATTCTAAATTCGGCAATGTTCTCAAGTCCTTCTCCCTTAATCCTCTCTATCCTAAGGAGTTTCCTTCTCTTTTAAAATCCGTTTATTCCTCTCGTGTTCTTCATCCTTATCAAGATATCCCCCAGGATATCTTAGGATACATCCCTGAATTCGCTCATTCCCAACTTGTTAATGGCCGTATATACGCAGATTCAGCGCAATCCGCCCTTCCACAATCGCTCCTACAATCGTGCACAGTTACACGACAGTGTCCGCGAATGTGATAGTACCCCATTTCCGCGCCTTGGATCCGTCGCACGTGAATAATTCTTCTGAATACCACTCGTATAGCCCTAGAAACGATCTCCGCGACTTGCACTATTCATTACTTCTTGCTACCCAACTTGGCGGTCCCTCCATTCTCTCCCCATAATTCTAACATTTTTCCTCTTCTTATTCCCCCTATTCCTCTCCCCTCCATCTCCCCTTTCCCTATTCCCCCACTTCTTCCCTCCGATGTTCCTTCTTCCTCAACATCGAATCCTACGTCGTCCTCCACTATGATTCTTGATTTACAATCGTCAAGACTTTTGCAACTCATCCAACTTTTGTTTTTTTTTTTCTCAATTAGCGAACAATATTTCAGAACCGCTCAAAAACTCCCAATTCAGTTTTGGACTGTACAATATTCTCAACTCTCTGCAGTCTCTTATCTACGTTAACTCACCATAATTTTCTTATCATTTCAGTTTTTCACTGTATTATAGCTCATTCTGATTCCTTACGTCTCTTATATTGGCCGCGGAACATTCGGGAAGAAAGCCGAAAAATCGAAAATATGGTTGCGCATTCCGCCATTATCTTTCTATCTGAAACATGTATTAAGGAGGACCGCGATTTCCGCATTCGCGGCTTTGACTGCATCCGTGTTGACGCAAATAAAAGAGGTATGCTTGTCCTTATTCGCAATCCCATCGCCTATTTCACTTTGGATCTTTCATCCAACCTGGATTTTGCTATGAAACCTATCGCTATTCAATTCTCTCCTAATAACTCTTATTTCGTCATCATCGGTGCCGACAGATACCTAATCTACCTGCCTCGCGTAGGGCTATTCTTACCTTATATCTTTCATCGAGACTAACTATCTAGCCATTCTTTTCGGCAACTTTAATGCCCACCATTTCATATGGAGAATTCCTCGAACGAACACCGCCGAATGCGAAAATTCTTTGCAAGGATATTGACGAGCATTTAATTATTCTGAACCCTATATCCTACTTTCATTCCCCTTCCCCCCAGAAACCCGTCCACCATTGATTTAGCGCCGGCTTCTCCCAACATCGTTTCTTTATGCGACACACGTATTTTCTCTGATTTTTGGAAGTGATCATCACTCTATCGAAGTCTCGGTCAATTGTTTAGTTAAATTTATTTCTCTTACAAGCTCAATTTCATCTCATCTCAATGGTCTGAGGTTAAACGGTATCTTAACGACAATGCCCACACTATTTCTCAGTCCATCGACTCTATTGACCCCAACGACTCTCTCACTCAATATGATACTTTCTTCAAACTGATTTCTAATAGCTTCGAAAGGTTCTTCTAATTCAACACAAAATCATCCCTACTTTTTCAACTTCATCTCGCACAAAGTCCTTTGGTGGATGCCAAAGTGCACTACGGCTGTTAAGGCCCACAGCAGAGCCTGCCTTCGATAATATCTTGCCTTATATTCTCCTGCATCCATGAATATCCCTCCCCTCACGCTCTCCTTTATTTGGAACCTCATCTCTTCTCGCACTATCCAATTTCTCTACTCTCTCTCTCACCTAGCCTCGCGTCTCCTTCAAGCATTCCTCAGAGTTCCTTACCCCTTTTAAATATTTATTTGCGTAACATTAGGCATTACATCCGCCCTCAGAGTTATTACAATTTGCTGACGACACTGACAAACTCGAGCAATCGACTCTGTCGAACGATCTCTGCACAATCTCGGGTATTTCTCAGTTCTCGCGGATTAGAGATCTCTCCGCTCAAAGCACAAATGATAGAGTTCTCTAAAAAAAAATGCTACCTTTCTGCCTGTCGCATTTCCTACGATAATCACTATATCTCCCCATCCATTAAATTCTTTGGTATTCTGCTAGATCTTACACTTTTCGGAAAAGCTCATGTACTATATCACAACACAAGGATAAATGTATTCTCCAAATTATCTCGGCTCTTCGTGGTACCTGGGGCGCCCACCCTCATATGTTACTTTCTGTCTACAAATCTCTGTGAGCCTCCATTGAATACGCTACACACATCTTTGGTCTCATCGACAACGGTCGTCTCAGAGCTCTTCAGGTTATTTAGAATCAAGCCCTGCACTTGTACTTCGGATACCACATTTCGATACTCCTCTTAATGTGATTTATGCGGAAACCATTGAACCTCCACTCAGATTCCGATTCTGATACCTAATCGCGTTATTTTCTTAAGATTAATTCAATCACTGATCACTTATGTCCATTTCCACCAACGTAAATTAACTTTAATCTCGGTTCAACCCATTCTTTGTCTTTTTCTAATCTTTAAAATTAAAAGAAGACGAAGAGTAAGTTGAACCGAGATTAAAGTTGGTGGAAATGAGCATTAGTGGTCTCTAAGCTCCACAAGCTATGCGATCTCATTTATAATACCTATAGGGATAACTATCTGCGCGTCCACTTTTCGGCCGCTATGATTTTTCTTTGCATGTGGTCCTACCATCGCGTCTTGAACTGTTCTTATACTCTTCCGGACTACAGACACTCATTTCAGTCCATCACTCTCATCTGTCCTACTCTTCATTCTCTTCCTAATGCTTCTCTTGATATTCTCGATCAGCTCCCCAAACAATGCGATCAATCCACCTTTGTTCAAACTTTTCACACCGATTCTATAGTATTTTGTAACCGATGGTTCAAAAACTGATAATAACACTTATGTAGGAGCTGCTATGTCTGTTCAACTTTAGGTCGAGCTCGTGTACAAACTTTCTTCCTATGTCGATTTTTTCGAAGCTTTCGCTATTTACAATGCGATTCTTGTCTCTCGACCTCCACATGACGTCTACTATTGTCACTGATTCCATAAGTGCTGTAACCGCACTAACAATTATCTTATCCCCTTATTAGAACACATCTAGAAGAGGCCAAGAATGCAGGCATGCGGATTCAATTCATCTGGGTCCCTTCCCATCACGGCATAGCTAGAAACGAAAAAGCCAACAATCTCTGGCTAAGAGAGCCATTCGCCAAGGCATCGAACCGAATTTTAAAATTTCATATTCGATCGGATCTTTTCGCCGTTGTCAAGCATAACATTAATAAGGACTTTTATCGATACCTTGAAAGTGTTTCTAATATTAAAAGTACCTACTTACTTTGATAACATATTTCTAAAATCCACCAAACCTTGGTACTTTCACAAAAAAATTTCCAGGGAAGCGATTGTTATGCTTAATCAGCTGCGATGTAATCATTATAGCCTTAATTTTAGTCTCTATCGCAAAAATTTAACTGATGATTCCTCATGTGCGTGTGGATTTCCTCTACAGGATATTCTGCATATCATTTACGAGTGTCCTGATACCTTCTTTAAAGCCCTCTACCTACGACAGTTCATCATCGATCGCATGTCAGACGAGGAGGAACTGCCACTCTAAATTTATACAAACTATTTCGAACTCTTCGGAATACTTTTGTCGATTGATTCTTAGTTTTAGTAAAGTTTGCAATAAACCAATAAATTTTGATTCGGTATCTCTTTTCGCGCCTTCTCGAGACGGTTGCGCAATGTCTTGCTCTTATCTCCCCGCTCCTATCCTAAGCTATGTTCAGATTCCCACTCGAATGCCACTTAGATATCACTATCCATGTTATTTACTAAACGTTAAACAAGGACGACATGACATCCGGAGAACACCCGGGTGGGAATCTGAACATGAGTTCAGATGAGTTCGGAGCCATTGCTCTGCTTGGCACTCCGTCTCGTGATTGTCGGTACGAACGTCCTGCTCCACTTCTGGCGCACTATATTGATATATCCTTTATATATCCTGTTTTCAACACAACCGCTCGGTCTCTAATAAATTTGGACGTGATCTGGCCGTATCGTCCTCCTATTATTTTCTTTGAAGGCGAGAGCCAATAAATAAAGAAAAAGAAGAAGAGTCCGCTGAACGCAACCAATAACATATCCTAAAGCCTATTCTACAATGTGCTCTTCGTTTATCTTTTGCTTTTTTCTCCTTTGCAACTATTTTATCGACCATTACATTTCTTGCTATGTATTTCCTGTTTCTTTTGAAATTCGTTAACTTTTATCTCGGGCGACATAAAACAAAAAACCGGATAAGATGCAAGAAAACAAGATGTAAAAAATAATAAAAAGCAGGAAACAAAAAGCACATGTAGAATAGGCATTTTAATCTGACAGAGATCAACTGCATCGTTTAATATCTCGCTTTACGGCACTATTTTTGCCAGATTCAATCATTTCGTGCAAAAACGAAAATTGCGTCTTTGTATGGTAAAGAATATTTTTACATATTTTATATATAAAGTTATATATGATGTAAAAAGACATTAAAAATATAAAAATATAAATAAAATTAAACTTTTGTTGAATATCTTATCTTTATACACACCTTTCGTACATTGGTTGAAGGTACAACACTCCCTGGTCAGAGCTGATACAACATGAGTGTTTACCTTTGACCAAAATTCAATTTTCTTTCTAATGTTAAAAAAGATGTACAAAAGATAATAGTTTAAATCTTCAAAAAAATGTTAGTATCAACATTTCAAAGAATATTTTAGAATTTTTGAATTTTTAGATATCAAAATATAACTTGCACAAGAAAAAATGTCAAAATTGATCAAAGGTACATCTTTCCCTATTACGAAAATGCATCATTCGGCTTGATCTTATTGCTTGATTTTGCTCAAGTTCTATTTCCTTTTTTTTTATTTCAAAGTTTTCTTATATAGGTAAGTTAGAAAATGATAACATTAATCTAATTCTTTGCTTATCCTTGTATGTTTTCGGTTTTAATTAATAATAAAACATAAATTATTTTCTTATATAACTTAAATTACAAAGAATAGTTCTTGATTAAAAATTTATACCTTTTTTTTATTCTTTTTAAGTAAACATAAAAAAATTTGAAAGAAAAAAATGGGAGCGACGATTTTCCTTTCAGAGTATATATATTTTATGCAAGAAAATATAAATTTACAAAATTATAGAAAAAGAAGGAGCGTTGTATTAAATATTTACTCTTTTAATATACAACTAAGCTTGTTCTCCACTCTTAATGACTGAAACAGTTACAGTTGTTAAAAAGTTAAAAAATAAGTTCTCCAATTCATTTTATAAGTCATTAATTTTAACTTAATTTAATTTTAAAACAACATTATCCTTACTAATCCTAATTCTGCGAGTATGTATACAAATATGTTGTCAATCGTATATGTTATACACCCCTTTCTACACTTAATGTATACGAAGCAAAAATGTAAATTATCCAATTATCATTTTAAATTTTAAATTATTTCGTATATTACATTTTCTTTTATTAAAAAATAATTTCCTTCAAAATATTTCGATAAGCGAGTACACATTTAGAATAATCAAATAGAACTTTATGAAATTATATTTTTTTCTATTTATTGTCTCAGATTAAGAAAAAGAAACACAGAAACACAAAAATAAAGAATACAAAACATGCAGCAGAAAGACTAGACATACTGCTAAAGTCGAATTCATCAATATTAAAACGAATTAAATGAATAATATTAAAAAAGAAACATATTGTGTTTAAAATAAAATAAAACAGTCACATCGAAAATACTTTTTATACAGAGCATGGTTAACGTGATACTATAAATGCATTGAAACATTCTTTTATCAGTTAGTTAGTAAAATTATATCTTCAATTAAATGCTTTAAGGCATTTGTAATGAGACTTTAATCGCACCTTTAAATTACAATAAAGGTAAAAAAATGCAGAACCTGACTTTTTCAAGAAAACTCATCTACTACGATTTTATTTTTTGTCCTTTTCCAGGTTATTCTGTCCTCATAAAATCGGATAACAATTTGAGGGCACTTGGCATTGGCTTCACTGGCAGACACCATGTCAACTGCATCTGTTCCTTTCCTGCACAAACAATTATTCCTATTCATTAGTCAGCTTAAATCATTTTTAAATTATTCATATTAACTTGAATTCTTTAAAATATCACCGGGATCTGAACTTTTTCTTATTCTGTGGAGGCATCTTACCAATTCGATATGTGATGATATTAATCACGATAATAGAACATATTACGTACCATTGTATCAAATACATTAGTTTTCCATTGTCGTCCGCTGAGCCAAGGATCTTATCTGCTTCCAATTCTCTTTTGAATCCCTGTACTCTGCTGTCATCTATCATCGTCTCATCAGCATACACATCCGTTTTAATTTCAATATCCTCACAAGAATTTATCTCGGTCTGGTCTATATGACATAAAAATAATTAATATTACTGAGAATAAAGAAGAAAACATGAGAATTAACTTATCTTTCTTTATCTTAAACATATGTGAATAAAGAGAATAAATTAAGAAAGATTGAAACTAAGTTCGAAAACATATGACATCAAAATAATTAATATTGGGAATATATTCTAAGTTTTTTTTAGTATAACTTAAGCTAGTTATAATAAAAATTAAAGTTGATAAATGTTAGATTTGTAGTATAAATAGAACTTAAAAGAAAATTAGAATAATTATTTCAATTAAAATTTATTATAATAATTGATAATTAGCAAAAATAAAGTTATAATTTGTAATTGACGCAAAATTGTCATTTAATACCAATCAGTTATTTATTTATAATAGATTTTTAAGTGTAAATAATTAAAACAACAAATTTAACATCTAGCTTTTCAATCATTTTTGGTCATTTATTCGAAAGATCTCTAAATAAATCCTTGAGATTGATCCTTGGTTTAAGAGAAGAAACTGAATCAACGGAAGAGAAGAAATGAAAGCAAAGAAATAATTACTTGGAGATGAAGGAGCTCCATTACACGAACTGTGGATGGTGGTTCCCGAGCACTCTACTGGAGGTTCACAGCTTGCAGTGTGGCACTAAGAAATTAAAATCAAAATTATATAAGATCGAAAATAAGGAGGCAATCTTATGAATAGACATCAGATTCTTATGCAATTTCATACTTTTTTAGAAAGCAGATTGGAAAATAACATAAAAATAGAAAGTCTCATTAAAAAAGCATTCTAAAAATGTATATTTATTTGTGCGTATTGTGCATATTTGCATATTTTGTGCATGTCTGCACAAGATATCTGCATAAAAATCTAAGGTCTACTTATGAATTAGGTGACATATGCGAGAGGAGAGCTGTATGTAGCTGTACGAGCAAATGGAAGGCTTACTATATGATCTTTGTGTAATCAAATAAATATAAATTGGAATAATAAATTTGTTTGAATCATTAAAATCATTTTGCAAACTTTAAATGCTTTTTTCTTGAAATGACGTTTTCAAAGTTGGACAGTATATCTCAAGAACTAATTATTCAATCAAATTGGACATTCCAATTTGGAGGTTTTAGCGATAAAACCACAACATACCGGGTTTCATCGCAGTAGAAATAATAATTTAATAAATAATTAATTTTCTTTAATAAAAAACTGTAAAAAGTCTGTCCCAAAAGTATCCCAGGCCTCTGTCTATATCGTGAAAAAGTGTTACTAAGGAATGATATGACAATGTCATTTTCAATGTAATCTCTTTTCGGAGCAACAACCTTGCGGTCCACCCACTTCTGTAAATAGTTCTGGAAATCATTTTTTTGTGATAACTAACAGCTCCCACTTCGCATCCAGTTTGATTTCTTCAACGTCAAATTTCATATAAGATTTTTGTATTAACTCTTTTTTATGCACCTCAGAATCTTTTTGGTTGGATTCCAAGGCGTCTTTGGTAACTTCGTTTTGAAAATCCTTTCCATTTTGCTTCAGCGCTTCTGAAATGGATTTTTTTGGACACACGCGAGTTATTCCAAGATCTTCAACCAAAATTCGAGAAAGAGTAGTTTTTGGAATTCCAAGGTTCTCTACTAACTGTCTGACAGTCAAACAACGATTTTCCTTGATTGCGACTCGCACACGTTCTATGTTCGCCGCTGTTCTCGACGTTGATGGTCTACCGACTCGACGATGACTGTCCACTGAGACACGGCCACTTCTGAACCGATTAAACCACCATTTTATTTGTGTTTCACTCATAGATTTGTTACCATAGATTTTACGCATAATGTCGATTGTCGCTGAACACGTATGGCCAAGTTTTTGGCAAGATTTAATGTAAACTTTCTGCTCCATCCGGTCAGTCATTGTGAAATGGACAATCGAAGCTTTTGACACTCGCACAACTGCGAACTGTTGCCGACTGAATAACTATTTGGTCGTGCCGCTTGGTGGGAGTACTCCTCAAGGTCCACACCCCAAATACTCTTGTGTGACTGAACTCTTGTGTGACTGAAATCTTTTCCACAATAGAAAGAGAGAGGATGACAAGCAGAATATAAAGGTATAGGCAGAGGATACTTTTGGGGCAGACTTCGTAAATAATTATATTAAACTGTATATTAAAGCTCGAAAATTTAAAAAAAATCGACCAAGAAATTTCTTAGGCTAAAAAATTTAATATATCATCCAGTTTTCGGCTGAATTTATAGGATTGCTCATTTAAAGAAAAATGTTATTAGAATGACAAATTACAATATAAGATTGTAAGAGAAATCTTCCATGTATTAGATTATTTGGAAAATTCGTTTTAAACCTTTTATTTTGTAAATCAAGGATGCAAAATTTTATGAGATATTTATACATATCCCCTCAAATGTATTAATGAGTATAAATGTTTATGAAAACAACTGACAAAATCATAATAACGCCAAAGCAGTGGTGGGAAAAATTTAATCAATTTATTCAATAGATTAATGATTAAAAGTTTAATTCTTGATTATAGTAAATGATTAAAATTTTTTAGTTGCCTTCAAATAAATCTTAGGTGTTAATCAATTAAAAAATTTTTAATCTGCAGTTTTAATCGATTAAAACAAGTCATTACTGTGATTAATTCAATTGATTAATTGAAATTATCTGCTGTAAATTAATCATTATTTATTAATCTGTTGTGTTTAATTAAACACAGATTAAATCTACTTAATTAATTATTTAACATTTCTCCTTACTAAAACAGATATATGCATAGTATTACTTTTGATATTATTGCCAAAAATATATTAGTTTTCTATTAGTATTAGTGTTATAATGTTTCAGTTTAAATAAAACTCATTTTTCACTTAAATATATTTTTAATTAATGTATACTAAAACTTTCTTCCCCCTATTCATATATTATTGTATTTATACTATAATTTAATTATAAAAAATTTTTAATTTTCAAATAAAACAACTTTATCTCTACCTACAATTTAATTTTAATTATTAATCTAAATACATATTCCTATACACTTACTTTGTTACGACTTCTTTCAATTATTTTATTCATGAAAATGACGGGCAATTTGTATTTTATAAATAAATTTAATCGATTACTTATAAAAGAAAACTATATTTTATTAATATGTGCAATCTCTTTCTATAAAAACATAAAATAATTTATCGACCAATAGTGATTTGAATAGCTTTTCGATATGACAAACACGTTCTGTAATAATATTATAGATCGCAAAAATTACGAATATAATTTTTTAAGAATGACTGAAAATTAATGATTATTATTTTTTTAACCAATTGTATTTTATTTGATTTAATAATTCACTAAATTAGTCGTGATCATATATCATTTTTAATCAATTTAATTACTTTAGTCAAACTGGGACGTAATCGATTTTATTAATTGATTACACTATCATGATTGTACAGGGTGCGCCAGAGAAACTTACTTTTTTGAAAGTTCAATAAAAACAAAAGTACTTTAGTTATTGTTGTAATTCTTTTTTTATTTGAAAATACAATGTCCCAATTTTTTTTTCATACCGTCTTAAAAATTACATCGGTTAAATGGCGACCCCCATCGCGCATACACTGGTTAAGTCGTTTTTTGAAGTTCTCGTCCACTCTTCTCAGCATATCAATCGGAATATTGGCAATAGCGTCGCGAATGTTGTTCTTCAGGTGATCTATGGTCCGTGGTCGATCGACATAAACAAGGGATTTCAAATAACCCCATAAAAAAAAATCACATGGACTCAAATCCGGAGAGCGCGCCGGCCATGGGAGATCGCCTCGGAGAGAGATGAGGCGGTCGGGGAAACGTTGTCGCAGCAAATTCATTGAGTCTCGTGCTGTGTGTGCTGTGGTTCCATCTTGCTGAAACCACACGTCCCTAACGTTCATTTCTTCGAGGCTTGGAAGAAAAAATTCCTCGATCATGCTCCTGTAACGAGCTGCACTCACTGTAACTGCGCGTTCGTTTTCTTCAAAAAAATAAGGGCCAATTATTCCCATTACCGATATCGCACACCACACAGTAACTCGTTCACAATGAAGTGGCTTCTGGTGAAGTTCACGCGGATTCTCACCACTCCAATAATGCATGTTTTGCTTGTTGACGGAGCCGGAAATGTGGAAGTGAGCCTCGTCACTGAAAAAAACGAGCGCGTCTTGAGGCAGGTTGTCAAGCAGCAATTCGCATGCATTTTGACGGGCAACAAAATCGCGTTCACTTAATTGTTGCACAACAGCCAATTTATAGGGATGAAATTGAAGTTCTTCATGGAGAATTCGTCGAACAGTGGTGTCCGAAATTCCCAGAGCAACTGCATGTTTGCGAGCCGAACGCCGGGGAGAACGCAGAATTGACTGCCTCACTCTTTCCACAGCTTCCGGTGTTCTGCTGTTCCGTTGACGTCCATTTCTGGGTTTAGCGACACTCCCACACTCCTGAAATGAGTTGACCCACGACAGAATCGAATTACGGCCAGGAACGAGTCTGTGAGGAGGAATTTCGAAGCGAGCGCGAAAGGCACGTTGCGTAGCAACAACTGAGCCACCGTTACAAAAGAAGCTCTCGACGGCGAAGGCCCGCTGCTCTCTAGACCACAGCATAATGGCAACTGACGAGAATGGGAAACAAACTTGGGGACGTCCTCCTCCAGATGCGCCCCCTCCCGCCCCTCTACCTGACCAACTCAACGGTCGGGAATTTTTTCAAATAAGTAAGTTTCTCTGGCGCACCCTGTATTAGAGTCATTGACGAGATATCATTAAAACGACCGGCTTTATCTTTTTTAGCCTTAATTTTGTTCCTTTTATAATTTAATGTATTAACTTTTTCCTCTCTTTAAGATAAATTTTATTTCTCTAAACGCCAATACTTTTTTTTATAAAATTTAAAATATTAAAAGAATTAGAATTCAGAAAAAGCTCAATAAATAAAAAGATGCATTGAGTACAACCGTTGTAGTAAGCTTTAAAATATTGGCTAATATATTGGTTAATTACAACTAGATGAAAAGAATAATCAACTGTGATTACTATATTTCTTACGCGTAAGACTCATTACACCTATCGTGTCTCCAGACTTACCAACCCATTATCTTCAGGATGCTTGGCTAATTGTCTCTTCGTAAATGAGACTGGTGTGAAGTCTTCTTCTCGAAAAACAGAAGGACTCTGAGGGAAAATTCCTGTATCTCTAAACGCGTTAATTGCTTTGTCAATAGAAATAGTCTTGTGATAAGCTGTGCGAAAAATCTCTCCTACTTGACAAATTGTTATCGACCGATCGGAGTGCTGTGATATCAATCGATCACATTCTTCTGTCATGAACTTTTTTAGTGATCCAAAACAAGCTATTTCAAGTGGTTGTAATTTATAGCTAGCGTATGGAGGTAAACATAACAAAATGATGCCATTCTCTTGACAATAATTAATTGCTGACAAACTGCAGTGTGATATATGATTATCCAATATGAGTAATACCGGTCTATCTTGAGATACCGTCACATATTTTGTAAAATGTTTTAACCAGGATACGAATAGTTCTGAATTCATAGATCCACAATCAGATGCCATACCTAAAGTATTCTGTGGCGCACTCTTACAAAATTCTGGCTTATACATTTTTTTAGGAAAAATTAGAGCAGGTGGAACGTAGTAGCCAGCGGCACTCAGACAACAAACTGCAGTTAGTGACTGTATACGATTTAGAGACACTACTTTTGATTCTAAGTGTTTACATTTAGATGATACTGTTTTTGGAAGTTTAAAAATAGTTGATATGTTACTTTCATCCATATTATAGATACGACTGGCATTAAGTTCAGGATTTTCTTCTAGAATTTTTTTTAGATTATTATGGAATTTATTAAACTGAACCTTGTTGAACTTAAGGACACTTCCTGAAAACTTCTCTGTACGTTGTAAAGTTAATCTATATTTCACTAAAAAGTCTCTGATCCATTTTTCTCCTACTATTTTTTTTTCATTATTAAAATTATGGAAAATATTGTTATGTTCAGCATATCGATACACTATTGCCATTAACTGTTTTCTTGACACTCCATAAAATGTATCATCTATGATTTTGATCAATTTTATCAAAGTTTCCTCGTCTTCTGAAAAGCTTGATTTAAATCTGCCTAAATTTAATGATATTGTCCTCTGAAAAGAAAAATGACATGATAAAGTTTCATCTAAATATCCTAATCTAGTTGCCTAAGGCTAAGCAAAAATAATTACTAATTTAGTGCATAAGTCTATGTAAATAAAATGAACTTACTTCTTTTAATCTCTTTCGTAATGTTGCTTCGCATGCCCCCACGAATTGAGCTGCTGCTTTTATACTGTAGCCTGCAGCAATATATTCTTTGGCCTTTGTCATTTGCGTCTCCGAAGTGAATTGCTTTCTATCACTTTTCTGTTGATATCTTGATAACATTGTGTCTAGATTATTAAAGTCATGTTACTAATAGTTGGGGTTTGCTAGATCAAAAAGTCTGTTCTTTTTGAAGACAGTTCTGAAATATTATACAAACTAACACTATTATAATAAATAATAGAGTTTTCGATTTACTGATTCAATCTGACACCAAATCTATGATCTTTTTAGTTGCATTTCTTGCATAATTTAACTGTTTAACTTTTCTTTTGCAGCTATTGCCTATTCTATAATAGTCCCAGCAAACGAGAATGGATTGAAATGAATTGACATGGATTTAGATTTTCAGAAATATTGATTCACGAATGTTAAAATGAATGCTTTTCAATCCTGAATGCATTTATAGGAATTGCATGGAGCATATCTCTATACCTTTTAATCTAAAAATAATATTAGTTTTTTCTGTGCACACAAACACAATCGTGAATACTGTTCAATTCAAAATGTTGAATAGGAAAAAGAATATGAAAGAAATGCAGTTTTTCAATCCACTTGCGTCCAATTGAATCTAATTGAATCCAATTAAATCCAAAAAAAGTATTCGCTATTTAAAATACGCATTATAGAAAAAAATTTCAATCTATTTTAATCCATTCTCGTTTGCTGGGATGGAAAGCATAATTGTAAGCGGAATGGATCAATCAAGTCGATTATGTAAAGAATATTCGATTGTAATTAGTTAATTCTTAACTACTCAAAATAACATTTACAGCTATTGTAGAACAGACGTAAAAATGATTATCTTTTTATATGAATGGAAATTTAGATCTAATATTTTTTTACGTAGAGAATTTGTTTTTAAAGCGGGGAATAATATTCTAAAGAACTGCTATTTAATTCTTTATTGTTATACTTTTTCGATTCAAATTTAGCGAGGTGTGTGGCCACAGCTGGTCACAACATGCGCACATAACCAAAATGTTCGTACATAGCGCTGCATCTTGTCAGGATAGCAGATTTCCTAACCTAAAGAGTCAACTTTAACGCTTAATATCTCGGTTCAGGAAGCAGAGCGACGCTTTTCTTTGCCAGATTCTTTCGTTTCGAACAAAAACGCGTCGAATGAACCTAATTTCATCAAAATCAGAGGTGTAGTTTGTATTCTAAATAATTATCGTCGATTCTTCCAACAATCACAACTACGTTTTCAACTATTATAGAACAGATATAAAAACAACATCGAAGTCGGATCGAATCAACAAATAAAAAACGCTATAATACAATAAGAAAATAATTAAAACCGATTAAAATTTAAAATATCTCCTTTATCGCTATAATTATGTATCTTTTACACCGATTGTCTATTCTAATCAAAAGGACACGTTGTCAATTACAGCTGCTGCGATCTAGGCTGTGTTCCGTTTCATGGTGCGCATGATTCATTATTTATCCTTGTTTAACATTCGATGAATAACAACCCAGCAAACGAGAATGGATTGAAATTTTTTTCTGTCTAAATGCGTATTTTAAATAGCGAATACTTTTTTTGGATTTAATTGGATTCAATTGAATTCAATTAGATTCAATTGGATGCAATTGGATTGAAAAACTGCATTTCCTTATTCAAAATTTTGAATTGAACAGTATTCACAATGCACAGAAAAAGCTATTATTTTTAGATTGAAAGGCATAGAGATATGCTCCATGCAATTTCTATAAATGAATAAAAATGCATTCAGAATTGAAAAGCATTCATTTTAACATTCGTGAATCAATATTTCTGAAAATCTGAATCCATTTCAATTCATTTCAATCTATTCTCGTTTGCTGGGCGACTATGAATACCGATCATGTGTTTCCAACGTAATTTACACATATATGTGTTAGAAATTTCACAATCTAAGATTACTTGCGTACAACATAAAAAGCAACTATGTAATTATAAAATTCTTTAATATGACTGATTTGCATTTAGATCATTTAGATCCAGTGAGGAACTAATTCAGCAAAAACGAATGGATTGAAATGGATTCAAATTTTCAGAAATATGGATTCATGAATGTTAAAATGAATTCTTTCCAATCTTGAATGCATTTTTATTCATTTATAGGAATTGCATGAAACAATGTCTATTCCTTTTCAATCTTGAATACATTTTTATTCATTTGTAAGAATGGCATGAAGTATATTTCTGTAGTTTTCAATCTAAAAATAATATTATAGTATTTTGCGTGCATCGTGAATACTGATGCTTAATTTAAAATTCTGAATAGGAAATGCAGTTNTCAAAAATTGATTATTACAATAAAACATTAAACGTTTCGGCCACAATCTGGCCATCTTCAGTAAATTAATAATAATCTTAAGACGCAGAGTTACATCAAGTTGGAATAAAATTCAATCGTCGTGTGTTATAATTGTAAAAAATGTGTTAACTTCTATGCGACGCAGCTTCGTATAATAATGTTAGAACGTCAGAAGTCATATCATGAAAAGTGTAGAACGAGAATTTCCAGATTCTGTTTTACAGCAAAAAATATAACGATGAATCTCAAGTATAACCATTGCACAGATAGAAATTTGTCGTGACATTATGTGTTGTTATTTTGTAAATAACATTAGAGGATGACCTTCCTTATGAATTTTTAGCAGTCCATAAGAACTCGGAAGTTCGCCGTCCGACACATACAATTTTTTGTATAAATTTAAATTAATGTACCCCTTGTTTTTCCAATTTTTTAGTAAATTACCAATTTTCATTGTTATTTTATTAGTAGGATCTTTATTTATTAAATTGTATGTAGTCTGATCATTGAGAATCTCATACATTTTTTCTTTGTAACTTTCTCGACTCATAATTATATAAATAGTGGTAAAATACATGATATGACAAATAACAACACACAATGTCACGACACAATTCTAATTGTGCAAAGGAGGTACTTGAGATTCATCGTTTAGTTTTTTGCTGTAAAATAGGTAACGATTCTATTCCTTTATATTCCGACTAGAAGATATTAATGATATACAAATTTATTTTAAATTAGAATCTGGAAATTCTTGTTCTACACTTTTCGTGATATCACAATTGACGTTGTAACATTATTGTATGAAGCATCTTCACATAGAAAAGAACACGTTTATTTAATTACAACACACGACGGTTGAATTTAATGTCAACTAGATGTAACTCTGCGTTTTAAGAATATTATTGAATTACTGAAGATGGCCAGATTGTGACCGAAACGTTTAATGTTTTAATTAATGTAATAATAATTAAATATCACAAACTATAACTTGTGCTGTGGTACTTCTTATGCTCTTCTTTTTATATGTTTTAAAATTATAACCACGTTAGTTTTCATGATGTAAACAAATATAATTCTCATGAAATACAATTCTCTAAAATAAATAATAAACGTCGTTTCGAGTCCAATCGGGACATTTATTTTGTTTAGAATAAAATAGAATAATCACACTTCAAGGATATTTACAATATACATTATGAAAAGTATACGGTCAACATGATATTACAAATGTGGTTGTTGTTATGCGGACTTCTACAATAGAAGTCGTAAGGTCTTAAGTCGTAGGAAATTGACTTTGTAATATTAATCTCAAATTAATCCATTTTGTTGCGCAAATTTGTTTACTGAACGTATTTAGCTGAATTTTAGTACAGGAATTTTAGTTAGGAATTTTTGAGGTCGCTGATTAAAAATCTTAGGTCAAAGTTTAAAAAATTAAAATAATGAATTCAACATAGCAGCTAAATTGAAAAAAAAATTAACTCTGGCTTACACACATATACCTATGTGCATGTATGTGTAAAATTTTATACATAAAAATATTAAAAATTTATTAAAAATATTAAGAATATTAAGAATACAAAGAATTAAGAATATTAAGAATTATATTTCATAATTATCAAAACATGCCTGATAGTCATTTTGACTATCCATTTTGGATCGGCCATTGAAAATTGGCCAATTATATGAATGCAAATTTGAAATCAGCGAAAACATTAATATACAGATTTTGAAGGTACGTTTATTACTATTTTCATCTCAGCATGGATTTTTTTTTTTAAGTGTTAATTTTGAATTATCTTTTGTTTCCAATCTATATTTCATGCAAAATAATTGCACATATAAAAACATATAAAAACTGCGGCGAGAAAGATGTGTCTTCTACAGGCATTTTTTCTTTAACCATTAGTAAAATTCTTTTTTCTAATGATCAATCAAATTCAAAACATTTGTAATGAGACTTTAACCGCATACATAGGTCACAATAAAAGTCAATTTTTCAAAAAATATGAAGTTTGACTTTCCAGAAAGCTCATTACGGTTTTACTTTTGCTCTTTTCCAAGTTATTCTCTCTTCATAAAATCGGATAACAATTTGAGGGCACTTGGCATTGGCTTCACTGGCAGACACCATGTCAACTGCATCTGTTCCTTTCCTGCACAAACAAAATTATTCTTATACATCATTCAGCTTCAACCGGTTTTAAATTTGCATTAACTTGAATTCTTTATTTGTATTTTCTAAATATGCATTTGACATTAGAAATAGATGTATCAATACAAATGAGTAAAGAGAGTCACATTCAATCAAGACGAGTCTTGATGCCTAATTAATATTTTTGTGTAAATTTTTACAAATTTTTCCAGTTCAAGCAAATTGTGCGCTGATCTATCTGCAGGTCTTCACACATACTAGTAGATTGAGGCTCTACGTAATATTACAAATTATATCGACATGCAATTTCATATTACCAATGCGAATTAACTTATCTTTAAATAATATAAAGAATTTATTGTGAAAAATACCATTTCTTCTAGGATTTGAATTTTGATTTTCCTCATTCCATATAGACATCGATCTTATCAATTCGATCATCAAGGCATGTGATGATATTAAACGCAATAACTATTAGGACGTATTACTTACCATTGCATCAAATACATTAGCTTTCCATTGTCATCTGCCGAGCCAAGGATCTTATCTGCTTCCAATTCTCTTTTGAATCCCTGTACTCTGCTGTCATCTTTCATCGTCTCATCAGCATACGAATCTTTTTTAACTTTAACATCCTTATCAGAATTTATGTTGTTCTTATCTATACAAGACAAAAATAATAATGTTACTGAGAAGAAAACATGAGAATTAATTTAAATAGGGTGAAAAGTCTCGGACTGGTGAAATATCTCGAAAACAAAGCATTTTTGGGAAAAACGCTTCAGACAAAAGTTGTAAGATTTAAAAAGATCTATTTATTGATCACATCTGACCTTGGGTGTTGTCGCCAAGATCAGCTCAAGGCCACATTGATTTTTTAAACTGGGACAACCTATTTTTGATTCCAGAATTTATGATGTCAAGAGCTTTTTAAAACACTACAATAAAGTTCATTTTCAAGCCTTATAACTAGATCTTATAAATAGCGGAGCTAATAGATTTACTTTTCAGTTTCGAATTTTTACAGATGAAATTAAGACTTATCGAAAAAATGAATTTTACACTATATTTGGCGTTACTATATATGTATATACACACATTTGACTATCTAATATTTTAATAATAAGAGGAAATTGATAACTAACTTTCTGCACAAACGGAATACATTTCATTATCTTTCATTCAAGGATGAAGAATTTATTTTATTAAAATTCTCCCTTTTTCAACCAAAGAATGTTTTCTTTTACTTGGATTTTCCTTACTTTTTCTTATTGTCTTGCTTTTTTGTTCGATTTCCGTTTCTTCCTTGCTGATTCTACTTTTTCTTGGACAATCGACCTTTTGCTCCATGAGAGCATCTTTTTCTAGCGAGTCTGTATATATTGCATTAGTTCGTTTACAAGTTCTTTTTTTTTCTTGATACGGTTCCACTTTTGGCAGATGACTTATATCCTGATATATCGAAGATGGACTGATATTTTTCTTGAGAGATAAAAAATCGACATTTTCCTGGGCAGCTGAAAGATCGACATTTTCCTGGACAGAAAGAAGTTCATCGTTCTCAGCTTTGATAACAATAGAAGTATCTTCTCTATTGATCAGGATATTAGATCCTAAGAATTCAATGTCAGGAAATATATTTTCATTTAAAGGAGATATTCCTGAAACGCGGAAACCTGCTTGAATATTTGTTGAAGTTGTTGCCAGAGGTAATGCAGTTTTTATTATTTCGGAAATATCATATATAGATAAAGATTTTCCTGGATTACTAGCTAGCCAGTTATCACATGCTGTGTTGATGTGATTTTTCAAAGGTTCATATACAGATCTATCTAGCGGCTGCAATTTATGACTGCAATGATAAGGGAACGATAAAACTATGATTCCATTCTCTTTCAAATAATCCAGCGCCTCAATAGAAAGGTGAGATTCATGGTTGTCAAGTAAAAGAAGAACAGGCTTCTCTTTAGATGGTCTAACATGATGAACAAAGTGTTGACAATATTTTATAAAATGTTCTTCTTTCATCCAACCTAATGGATCGACATCACCTGCAGATCCAAGAGGGCCTTCTTGTATAAAATGATCTTTGTAATGGGCTCTTGGAAATATGAAAAATGGTGGGATCGTATTTCCGATAGCTGAAACTGCAACTGCCATGGTAACGAGAGTTTCTGTTTCGGTTGAAATTATCTTTCCTAGTTGTTTCATCTCACGACGTGCAATTACACGATCAGGAGTGTGAACAGTACTAATCCCTATCTCATCCATATTCCAGATATTAGATGGCTTCACTTTTAGACAATTACAGATTGTTTTCAAATTTGTGAAGAATAAATTAACATTATGTTTGTTAAATGAAATTGCTTTACAAAGACTTGTAGTTTTTAATCTTATTGGTAAACTGTTATTGCGTTTACGGAAATTTCTGAACCAATCTTCACCTGCTATTTTATTTTCATTCCAAGAATTTCGTACTTTACTTCCGTTTTTTATTGCAAATTGATAAGCCAATTTCCTTACTTCTTTGGGTGTTATACCATAATAAATATCTGCTATTCTTTTAATATATTCCACTAAAGCAATTTCTTCTGTATTATTAAAAATTTGGTGATTTTTGCCGTAACCTACATGAGTAAATTGAATATTCGATATTTGACTAACGTCTTTTCCTGCAGCTTTTAATTTATTAACATATCGGTGCAAAGTTTTAAATGAGATTTTATATTTCGCTGCTGAAGAACGAACACTTTTTCCTTCTAAAATTACTTCTTTACATGCAAATTCTATAATGCTCTTCGGAATATTTCCCTTATTTGTCTTTCTTTTGTACGTCCTCATTATTTTCTGTAATTAAATTAACATTACAACATTTATAATAATACTATACGTATAATTTAATTATTACATTTTATTATTAAAATTCATTAAATTATAAAAATTATTGCATTAGGTGTATTAAAAAAAAAAGATCTGTAATGTGTATTTAAAATAAAAATAAAATACTCTCTAAATTCTTTTGAGTGACATCTCAAAGAGAATGAAAATACAGCTATTTTTAGAAAAGAGTGAAAATATTTTACTTGAAAAAGAGTGAAATCTCATATTAAAAAGGAGTGAAACATTTCATTCCCTTTTTGGAATAAAATCGCAGTGAATGAGATTTTCTAACCTAACAACTTTAACTAATATTATATCTTGCTTCGCGGGGCAGAGCGACGCTTTTTTGTTCGTTTCATGCAAAAACACATCAAATGAACCTAGTTTCATCAAGATTGGACGTGAGAGGACTAAACTAAACATTTATTATCGAGATAGATCTGTTTAAAGGAGTGAAATAATGCCATTATTTTTTAAAAAGTGAAATGTTTTCACTCTTTTTCAAAAGTAGCTGTATTTTCACTCTTTTAGAGTGAGATTTCAATCCAAGAAATTTAGAAAGTAGGTATTATAAGAGTCGTCATTAAATGAGTCATATAGCCCCATCCCGAGGTTAGCCTACTAGCCCCATCCATTAATTTTCTAAAAATAACAGTAAAAAATAACGATGAAAAGCAGATAAACAAAAATAATCTGTTGGACTTCATTAAACTTACTATCTGAACAAAAATCAAATATCTCAGACACTGATATGTGAGCGTAAAACGAAATTTTAAGAATAAAAACGTTACTTACATGTATAATTTTTTTTAATTATAACCTAACTTCTGCCACAGATACATCCGTACGGAAATATCACAACAGACTGAGTGGCGTGGCAGTAGCTGTTGAGTATTGCATGCTCGGATATGTAGCTGTGTTCAGCAGAAAAAGCAGCTTTGCAACTGTTGTAAAATTCTTGAATATAATAAATATAATTGATTAATATATTTAAATCCAGTGAGAAACTAAGACCAATCATATTAAAGAATTTCACAACAGTTGCAAATCTGCTTTTTTTGCTGAACACAACTATTTACGCTTGTCTCGCGTGTTTTTTTCTCGTTTTAATAACGTAGTTCCGATTAATCTATCTACTCCTATAATCTACTAGCTCCGATCTCCAGTTTCTCCTACGTAATGAAAATGAACTTTATTGTAGTGTTGCGAAAAGCTCTTGACATCAACTATTAGAATCAAAAAGCTCTAGAACCAAAAACAAGGTATCCCCTGGTGAAAATTTTTCTAAAAAATTTTTCATATAATTTTTCAGAATTTCTATATAATTTTATAACTTTCTCGCATTTTTTTATACGAATTGGAACATTTCTCAGAAAATCTATATCTTTTCTCAGAATTTTTGTTATGAATGTTAATTATAAAATATTGTAAGATTTCTAAGATTTTTTGTAAGTATAATTTCTGATGAAATGCTATAAAATTTAAAAATATTTTTTAAAAATTATAGGATAAGAAATTTCAAAATATTTCATTTGTATAAAAAATTCTGAGAAAAATTTTCACTGGGATCCCATTTAAAAAAATCGATGTAATCTTGGCGATGTCATCCAATGTCAAACAGATGTAATCAGTAAACAGATCTTTTTAAACTCTATTCAAGACAACTTTTGTCTGAATCATTATTTCCAAAAATGTTTTGTTTTCGAGATATTTCTCCGGCATTTTTTACTTATCCTGTATACGTTTACATATCGCAAGAATAAGTAAATTAAGAGAATAAACGAATTAAGAAAGATTGAAGCTAAAATCGAAAAATTAAAATACAAAAATAATTAATATCGTTGGGAATAAGAAAGAAAATAAGGATATTAATTCAGTAGTGCAGTACCGATACTCTTAAGTTTTTTCAGTGCATCTTTGGCTAGTCTGTCGAAGAAAATTAAATTTGAGAAATGGGGTTTGTAGTATAAATTGAACTTAATAAAAAGAGAGAAATTCGGTCTTCAAGTAAATTTCGAAATTGCTAAATTCGATTGATTTATCAAAGTATAAACGTTACTATCCATAACAATGAAATAGTTTAATTTATATTTATTTATATTTATTTATTAATAAAGTTGAAAATTTTTTGAAAATTCAAACAGAAGAAAACGTTACACTTACATTAGTAGATTTTTTTATATGACGTCACAGGATTGTTTCGTCTTCGCGCAAGTCTTTCGTTTTTATTTGTTATTACGCATTGACAGTCCCGCAGTATTTTTTAACGAAATTTTTGAAGCGCATAAGGTTTGATTGTACGTTACTTTGATTTTAAGCCTTAAAAACTCTTCATTTTTTCTCTCTCGGCTTTAAAGAGAGAAAATAAAAGTTTCAAGCCTTAAAAACCTTAAAGTCAAAGTAACGTCAGTACAATCAGCTCTAAGAATGCCAAATATTTTAAAGCCATGTTTTGTGAAGGCTGACTCAACAAATCTGCTGAAAATTGATATGTTTATGATGTGCGAATACATAAAACAAAGTGATAAGTTTAACGCTGCTGAAGTTAATGGGCTTTCTATAATAAGCCATTTAGTCATAAATCAGAAGTCAGAATCTAAAAATTGACGACTGTGATTGATCAATTTTTAGCTTCTGACTCCTGATTTATGATTAATAGCTTATTGTAGAAAGCCCATAACCGTTCAGCGCGCTTTTTTATAACAGGAATAGTCAGTGTACAAAGAACACCGTAGAATAAGATTGAAAATTTGAAAGGTTGAAAGATTATACCCCAAAATGCATTATTCAAGAATGTTTTGAAACTTTCGTCTCAAGTAATTTAGATATTAATACATATGTCTATAAAAGATGAATTTGAATTACCGTCCCGTTTCTAATATATAACCGATCAAACATTGCAAATTTTCCGTATTTATCATGATTTACATTAAATATGATTGGTTTTATACATTTAGATTCAATAAGAATCAACTAACCCGGTAAACAATTTTTCATGCGTGAATATGAAAATAATTAAAAGGGTAATTTTTATACTATTTGTTTTAGAAAAAAATCATGCTTGAAAAAATGTAAAAAAATTACTTATGTATAATTATATCTAAAATTATGCATAATAGTGTATGAGCAGTTTTTTTACATTTTTCCAAACTTGTTTTTTTTTTAAACAATGCGAAAATTATTCCTTTAATTATTTTTAATGTTTTCATATTATTATTTCTATTACATTAAAAAGTAATTTTACAAAAGAAAAAGAGATGTATGAACATGTGTGGATATATTTCGTATATGATTATACATGTTTATGAATATTTATGTATGTTTATACATGTTTATACATATTTATGGATGAAATTTTTTACCGGAAAGGGCAAAACCAATTATATTAAAGAATTTTAAAACAGTCGCAAAGCTACTTTTTCTATTGAACGCAACCAGTATAGTCATTTTTGCTGTGATGCGACATGAATTTTCATATAGCTTCGAAATCGCATTCAAGAAGTTAATGAAAAACGAATCTCGAATAGTTAAATTCGTGAGGAAGCACGTGTAACAACATCGCAAATATTTATCGTACGATATTAAAGTTTGAGTCAATAAAAAAAATCTTGATTTTATACATTTTGTCAAGAACTGATTATCGATCACGTAACTTTTTCTCTAGAGTGGAAACGTGAAAAGTGAAAATTGTTATGCGCATATACATATACATTGTATGTATATACACATATAAAATAGAAAAAAATTTTCATTTTTCACGTTTTCGCCCCAAGAAAAAAGTTATATGATCGATATCTTAAAGTCGTTATCAGACTATGTATTCGAGATTGAGATTGAGATTAAGATTGAGATTAAGATTGACGTTCGACCAATGAGAACAAAGCAGGTCGAGATTGAGATTGCAGATTGAACTAACCTCATCAAATGTATTGTGTATGTACAAAATAATAAGTTATAAAGGATTATAAGAAATACAAACACACAATTAAAATGTGAGTGCAATTAAATGCGTATTCAATAATTTTTGTTATGTGTAATTCTAGCTATCCGATATTCTTATTAATCTCAATCTTAATTGCTGTTGGATACAATTCATACTGTGATCGAGCAATCTTCAATTTTAATCTCAATCTCAATTTCCAATGCATAATCTGCTCACGGCTTAAGAAATGTTCGGATTTCTACCCGGATGCTCCCCGGATGCAATAGGTCTGTTTTTTATTGCTGCACTTTTCAAACTGGTACACGTAGTGCAATAAAATGAAGTGAAACGTATATTTGTTTTATTTCAACTTATGCACCGATTCAGAGTGCAGCAATAAAAAACAGATCTAATATCATCCTTATTTAACGTCCGATAAACAATAAGGATAGAGTGATATCTGGATGGCATTTGATGAGAATCTGAACATAGCTCTGAGGAAATCTAGTAAGTATGGCAACGTCGCACTTTCCGAGCACTTTCAAGTTCACAATGCAATTACTATCACATGGATCTGGTATATCTCGTTCCTCATCAAGAGAGAGATTACGCCTTTCTTGTCGTATCTTCGCGAGAGTCGCTTTACACTTTTCTTTTTTTGCTAAAACTTTACTTTTGATGTATCTTCCTTTATAACGCAGCTGTGCGGACATTTTTCTTTCGTATAAATATTTTGCCAATAACCTCTTGTGCCTACATTCATCTGCTCCAAAAATGTGACGTTGTCACGATCTTCTTACTACGTGATACGGAAGTTTTCTTTTTTTTTTCTTAAATTTATTTATGATTTAATATCGTAAATATATAAAATACTTTGTTTTTTTTATATTTAGATTTTACATAACGATATTTGCTTGAAATTTAGAGATATGTTTGAGTTTGTTGTTGACTTGCGTAATCGGAGTATAAATACCTTAAAGCATAATATCGTCAAATAAACATTATGTAATGGAAGTTTATGATATTTAAATGGTTATTGATAATTTGTTTCAAAAGACACTGAAGAAATACTGAAGAGTCAAGATCTTAAAGATAGATTTTATCTCTACATTAAACAAGCCCCGGGAAAAAATATTTTATATATAATTATATAAAATTATATAAATATATCTATATAAATATATATGTATAATACATATATATATTTAATATAAATTATATTTAATACAAATATATATGTATAAATATATATAATTATATACAATTATATATATAAAATATGTATAAAATTATATATATAAAATATATATAAATATATATA
>JAANIC010000550.1:739990-765587 GCA_017607545.1 Acromyrmex charruanus | reverse complement strand
ACATGACTAGGCAACCATTTGTTCGCCTATAAATTCTCGGAAGTTCAAAGAAAACAGCTTCTGGACGATTTTTCATTATATGACCTTCTGAAGGTCATTCTAGAAAATTATTAACTATCATTTCGGACGTAAAATTTCCCGCTCTTTCCGAATCCGGTGTTAAAAATTGGGGTTCCCATTTAAAAAAGTCATGTTGACCTCTAAATAACCTTGAAAATTGACCCCAAGGTCAAAACCAATAACACAGAAATATAGGCCCCATTGTCTTGAGCAACTTTTGTTTCAACGTTTTTTTTGTATAACGCTTACTTTTCGAGATATTTGAGTGGATCGATTAAAATGGCCCACCCTGTATATATATGTACATTCATAAATTCGAAATGTGTATAAAGCTACATTAATATGTATATAGATATAAATTCTAACTGGCTCTTTTATTAAATAAAATTAAATATTGAATAAAAATATTGCGGTAGGACAAATAATGAATGAGATCTAAGAGTGACACAGATAGATTTTNGTATATATATGTACATTCATAAATTCGAAATGTGTATAAAGCTACATTAATATGTATATAGATATAAATTCTAACTGGCTCTTTTATTAAATAAAATTAAATATTGAATAAAAATATTGCGGTAGGACAAATAATGAATGAGATCTAAGAGTGACACAGATAGATTTTGATCAAACTAAAATTTTTATCTCGTATATGCTCCAATAAATTTGTATAAACTACTTGTGCATGTATACTTGCGCATGTTTACTTGAACATGTATAGCCGGTCTAATGTAATATTAATTAATGTAATGTAATATAGGTAGTAAACTTAATTCCTGCCGCTCGCTACTAGAGTGTACTGGCTCCAACGCTGACGAGTTTCGACGATGAAGTCGTATGTCTTTTGTAGTTCAGACATCACTGAAAGTGATTCAATTCTCAGGTCTTCATAGGTTAGATTTCTCGATGCCAAAGTCGACCAAAGGGATTTTCCAATTGATTGAAAATGAACCGCGATAAGCTGTTTTTCCGAAATATGCTTCTTCACTACTTCGATCTCAAGAAAACCGCAGTTGAAGCGCATCGCTTATTATCTGAAGTGTATGGTGATGAAACTTCATCGGAAATAACATGTAAAGTTTGGTTTGAACGCTTCCGAAACGGTGATTTTGACGTGAGAGATAAAGAACGTCTCGGATCGCCGAAAAAATTTGAAGATATCGAGCTGCAAGAATTGTTCGATGAGAATCCAGGTCAAACGGTTTTAGAGTTGTCGATTGCGTTAAATGTTACTTGAATGGCCGTTTCTCAAACGCTCGCATGCCTTGGGAAAAATTCATTCAAGGAAGGAAGATGACTATCATGAGTTGTCAAAAAATGTCATTTTGAATCATTTGTTTATCGCGACTTCTTTGCTTGTCAGACAAAGAAAAAAAGAGTTTTTGTGGCGCATCGTGACTGGCGATAACAAATGAATTTATTTTGATATCCCAAGCGGAGGAAATTAGGGGTGAGCCAATCATCCACTTCAACACCGAAGAAGAATATTCGCAGGTCTAAGACCTCTGCATTTGATGATCAGAAGGGTGTGCTGTATTATGAGCTATTGCGTCTAAATGAAACTGTTACAACTGATCACTATCAATGGCAATTACGTAAATTGAATAATGAATTGATGGAAAAAAGACCATCCGTAGCCAACAATCAATGCAAATTCATTTTGTTGCATGATAACACTCGACCGCATATTACAAAAAGTATGAAGCAGATACTTTTACAATTTGAGTGGGAAATCTTCTCGTATCCAGTGTATTTTCCAGACTTTGCACCGTCGGATCTATCTTTTCCCATCGATGCAACACGCACTTATGGACACATACTTCTCCAGTCACGAAGAAATCCAAAAATGGATGGATGAATGGATCGCTTCGAAAGACATTGCGTTTTACTGTCATGGGATTGCCCTGTTGCTGGAGAGATAGGAAAAAGTAATAGAAAATGGAGGAAATTACTTTGATTAAGGTATTCATTCATCTTCCCTTTGAAACAAATCATTTTGGAGACGAAAAAACGGCAGGAATTAAATTTATTACCTAATGATGATAGAATGTGGATTCATAAATACTTGAAACAAATTATATATTTTATTTTTTTATTGCACTTAAGATATGCATAAAGATTCAACTCCATTTTAATTATCTCGTATATTATATTTTTTTATCAGAAAATATTCTTTTTCAAAAAATTTTTGGAACACATATTTGGGATAATCAGACAAACTTTTGTGATATTAATTTTTTTCTGCTCAGAAATTGTGGATAAAAAAAAATAAATGGAAAATATTGCAAGTAAAAATAAAGAACAGATAAACAGTTAAAAAAATTGATATTTTATTAAAGTTAAGAGTCAAGTATAGAGACCGAAGGAAATATATTTTAAATAAATAATAATAAAAAAAGATATAGATTCATTTCAATAAAAGTTATAATTTGAGAATATTTATAACACATTTACATAGAAAACGGTTAACGTGATACTACAAATGCAATAAAGGATTATTTGATTAGCTAATTAGTAAAGTGCTTCAAAGCATTTGTAATAAGATTTTGACTGCATCAAGAAATCACAATAAAAGACAATTTTCTTAAAATGTATAGAGATCCAATCTTCCATTTCAAGGAAGTTCATGAAGTATTTTATGCTTTTATTTTTGTCTTTTTCCAGGTTATTCTGTCCTCATAAAATCGGATAACAATCTGAGGACACTTGGCATTGGCTTCATTGGCAGACACCATGTCAACTGCATCTGTTCCTTTCCTGCACAAACAAAATTATTCTTACTCGTCAATCGGCTTCAATCGTTTTTAAATTACTCTCATTAGTTTAAATTCTTTTTTTGTATTTCCGAATGTACATTAAATGTTGAAATAAATATATCAACACAAATGAGTGAAAGTCTCATTTGACCAAGACAAAGTTTTATGCCTAAATACATAATTATGTGAATTTTTACAATTTCCAGTTTAAGCAAATTACATGCTGATTATTTATCGGCTTGACACATAATTCTAGAATGGCTGAACTATATAATATCACAAGCAATTTAATATTACTGAAGTCAATGGGTATCTTTTAACACTGTTGCAAAAAAATTTATTGCAAAAAATATCACTTTAGGATTCAAATCTGGATTTCTCTCATTGTGTCCGGACGCCTTATCAACTTGATCATCAAGGAGTTCAAGTACAATATAAAATTATAATAAGATTAAGATAACATCAAATAGAAGTCATTTAAAAAAAAATCAGAATGTCATTCGATATACTTTTTACGACGATTGTATGATGAATTTTTGACATAACAATAATTTTCAAATGATTGTTTAGTTAAAAATTAGTTAAAAATCATTATGATGTCATAAATTTATCAAAAAATTGTCAAAATTATATCAAATGACATTATTATGATTTTTTTTCAAAATGAGTTGAACTTAATGATTAAATTTTGATCTTACTATGATCTTGTATTTTTTAACTAAAAAAATCACTTAAAAATTATTGTCAAGAATTCATCATTAAATCATCAAAAAATGTATTGAATGGCATCATTAATTAATATATAATTTTTCCTAAAATGACTTTAACTTTCTGTCACCTTCATTGTATTATTTTGTGTTCTACCTGGACATAATAATAATAATAACATAAGTATACATAGGATTTATTACCTACCATTGTATCAAATACATCAGTTTTCCATTGTCAACTGCCGAACCAAGGATCTTATCTGCTTCCAATCCTCTTTTAAATCCCTGCTCTCTGTCATTATCTTCCATCGTCTTTTTTTTGTTATTCTTATCAGCATATAAGTTTCTTTTAACTTTATAATTTCTTTGTAGAAATTTATCTTAATCTTGTCCAGCATATGGTACATATACAATATCGCTGAGAATAAGAAAGAAAATAAGAAAATTAATTTAATTATCGCAAAGTTAAATGAATTAAGAACAGAAACAAAATTTAAAAAATTAAAATTTTAATAATACACAGTGGAAAAATGTACTAAATTTTAATAAAATTTTGTTTGAATAACACCAACTAAATATTTACTAATATAAAGATACATTTGTTTAGTACAAGGACTATTAATTAATTAACTATCACTTTTTTTATTGAGTAAATATTTAGTTTAGTTGGTGTTATTATTTAAATAGTATATACTATTTAAATAAATATTTAAATTTAATACATTTTTTCATGAGGAAACACATAGAAGTGTCTTATTCCGGTTTTGATAAGTTCTTATTATGTTGTTTTGCAAATGAAAATAAGAGAGAGAGAGACGAATTTTAAAAAATATAAATCTCTTTTAGGAGTTGAAACAATCATAAAAAAATGCAAGATAATAAAAAAGCGCTTACTTGATGAATTTCCAGTCACGCTAAATTTTCGGTTTTCAAACCGAAATTAATTTCGATGTAGTTTATGCAAACTACATGCACGTATATACGTGTTGTCATGTTCTGTCACGTTTTACACTGACAAAATAGATTTTCATTCATTTTGGTCCTTTTATTTATTTATAATAAATATTTGCAACAAAAAATTATCGCTGTCGTGTACATAAAGTCAATTTGACGCAAAAGACATGTCATGATATAAAAAACAAACGTATTGTTAAAAACGACAGGCACGAACAACATTGTGGCAAATAGTAAACAATAATTGAGGTTAGGTTCTCAATTATTTACCGCGTTTGACCGGCAAACTCCACCCCTCCACACGGTTTTAAATACTTAAGTCTGTTCTTTTTAGCTAAAATTCTTGCACGGTTCATCTTTTCTCTTTTTCTCTCCACCCCTTAGAGAAAAAAGGAAGAAAGATGAATCGTGCAAGAAGCTTGGAGCGCTCACTCAATTATTGAATCTGCTGAACGCAGCCAATAGCCTGAATGGTCATCGGAGCATCATCGAGCGCCATGTGAATTTGCCATTAATCCATCCGTCCGTCCGTCAGTGTGTCCACCATCCGAGACAGTCGAGGTAGTCCAGGCTATCCAAGGGGGAACCATATTGATTTTTTGCGATGATAGCTGCTTCTACGGGCGGTGGTGCGCGGGCCGTGGCAGTTACGTGAGAAGTGATGCCCTCCTCCTGGCACGCCGTCGACACCGTGTGACGAGGGTGGCCTCCTCCTCCCCACCCCCTCCCCGACGAGGAAGAGACACGTGTGGTCGGTCGGTGTGCCGTGTCCTGGGTCCTGGATCCTGGGTGGTCCTGGCGTGGTCCAGTAACGTGGAAACGTGGGCGTAACGTGGCGTGACGATGCCGTCATTGCCGTCGGCGCTGCTCCGGCACCGCGGCCGCGACATTTCCATGGAAACGTAGACGCGGCCGCGCTGGTGCGTGCGGGAGCGACCACCTCCGCCGTGTCCGTTTCTCCTTCCCCGTTCTCGTCCCGCGCCGCGCGATGTCGCCCGCCTGCGGCTGCCTCGTCTCCGCGCGTGATTAGGTTAACCTGACCGCGAAACGATCGCGGCGCTCACTCGACTCGACGTTCGACGGCGAGGGGATTTCACCGTCGTCGTCCCGTGCCTCGTGCCTCGGTGAGATTTCCTCTTCCTCTTCCTCTCCCTTTCCTCTTTCTTTTCCCTTTCCCTTCCCCTTCCCGGCTCTCATACTGTCGATACGATTGTCGGTATTGTATTCTCTCGCCTTTTATACTTGTCTTTCTTTCTGTGTTGATTAACTTTAATGTCAGTTTGACTTGTTGTCTTTTTCTAGTTTTAGGAGTGAATTATGTCCGTTTCTACCAATGTAATTTAATTTTAATTCAATTTCTGTTCGACTAACTTCATCTTTTTCTAGCTACAAGAATTTCTGTTGATTTATGTACTATCAACTTTAATTCTTGGTTTAATTTACTTTTTATTCTCTTCTAATGTTTAGAATTAGAAAAGGAGTTAAATCAAGATTATAGTTGATCTACATTGGTAGAAATAGAGATTAAAAAAAAATTAATGTCCATTTCTATCAATATAAATTTTTATTCTGGGTTTAACTTACTTTTCTTTTTTTTCTAATTTTTAGAACTAGAAAAAAATGAAAAGTCAGTTGGACCAACATTGACTTACTTTTTGTTTTTATTTTGTTTAGAATTATGATTGTTTCTGTAAATGTAGATTAACTTCAATCTCTCAATTACTTTATTCTTTATCTTTTCCAATTCTAAGAATCAGAACAAGATAAACAGGAAATTAAACTGAGATTAAAGATATTCTATATTGATATAGAAATGGACATATGTCTTTCTGATTTTCAGAACTAGGAAAAGATAACAAATAAGTTATACTGATATTAAAGTAAATCTATGTTAACTTTAAGATGACTTTTTATTTTTCTCCAGTTCTAACAATAAAAATTACATTCATTTTTATAAATGTACATAAATGTAACTTTAATCTGAGTTTACTCTTTATCTTTATCTTTTTCTAATTCTCAGAACTAGGAAAAGATAAATAAATTTAAAGTTATCTGAGATGCAAGTTAATTTACATAGAATACGATAGAAGTGGACATTACATTCGTTCTTTTCCTCCTTGCTTTCATAGTTTTTTTTCTTTCTTCCCGATAATTCCCATATTGATTCATTAATTACTAAGATCAAATTGTCGAAATCATTTCGATCTGTATCTAAGATTCTTGAGATTCTATTTTTTTCAAATTTACTCAAATGATATTTTATCAGATTTACTTCTTAGTTGAATCAATGCTTTTTTCATGGCAGACAATACAGAAATAATGTAATTACATTTCTCTTTCTATTTAATGAAATCTCCTTTATTCATTAGTGAAACTTTATTCATCATACAAACCTGTTTTATTTAAGTAAGCTCGTGTATTAACGTTGGTAAAATTGTATGAATATTCCTGAGTTAGGAAGTCTTGTGAATATCGATGATAATAAATCAGAGTGAAGAGGTCGAATTCAAAGTTATTTTTGTGATCGATATACAATAGCGATATATACAATGGGAATGAATTTCTAAGTCATAACGTGGCACATATTTGCATCAGAAATTAGAAACTGAGAATAGGACGAGCAAAAATCTTACGATGTGCTTTCAGTGACTGAAGTGAGGAGGCACGGAAGATTGGAGTTTGGGAGAAGAGCGTGACGTTTTTGCTGGAAGAAGCGAAGAGCTCAGAGTGAATAGTGCTCGCATGTCATTGCCATTAGATTTTGTACAATGAGCAGCTGGACAGAGAGAATGCATCGACGCGCTGCTACGTTAGGAAATGTTGTAACCAGCTGCGGACATCCTTCCTCAGAGCCTCCGCACCCGAGACGCCTGGAAAAGTTAGTATATCGCTTTACGAAAATAATATGGTCACCCTTCGGTCGCTTGTTAATCAATATTTTATCTTTAGAAAGTGTTATTTTAAAATTAACTGCCTTTTTCTTGTATTTATATACACATGTGTATAGAAACTTTGTATAGATTTGTATTTTTTTTGGAAAGTCGTAAGGAAAGAGGTAAATATACAATTCATTGGCTGTGACATAATAGATATGTACAGCAATAAATTATTTTAAAAAAATAATGCATACCAGTTTCTTATCGAATATAAATTTTCAGGAAATCTTGGTTACAATGGTATATCTTTGATAAAGAGTAGAAGACGTGACTTGTCTGATTATAAAAAATGCATTTATATAATTGTTAATTCAAATCATAAATATACTTTTTGAGAAAAAGGAAAGAGGTTATTATATAATTTATTAGTTGTGTATATAATATTTACAGTAACATGTAATTGAAAAAAATAATATCAATTTTTTATGATTGTATATATTTAATTAGAAAGAGGGGCATAAATTCGAATATATATTTTCTAAAAATTCTGATTGCAATTTTTAACAATAAGTAGAAAGCATAATCGTCTTATAAACTGTATTTACATAATCGTGAATTTAAATCAATTGTTTATACAGTTAGACAATCAATTTCTTGTAGATGATCATTAATTTAGTATATAGATAAAGCATAGTGAGACAGCATGTCGATAAGGAAATTAATCGGGGTAATAAAGATCTTTTAAATTTTTTCACAGATGTGATAATTGATATTTAACGATATATCGAGCAAATATTGTCAGCACTCTGCGTTATATGTTGCGATACGATGCTCTGAGGAGATGCGTGGTAGCATTTGTAAGTAATCGCAGAATTTGCGAAGATTACGTGTATCATATGTTACTAATATGCATTGACAATTCGGAGATCTATTGTGTTAATAGTGCTGACTCATTGAAAGCTGTTTAGCGAATCCAGAGTAGCGATATTTAGTAGCGCAATTTTGTGTAACAAACAATGAAACGCACCCGCGCCGTGACGCCTCTAATTCAACATACATATTTTCCCGTGCCTATTTTAGAGAAACTCGCTTTAGTATACTACATCCAGAGTTCATGATTTTCCCGCTATTGTCTCGTCGGAATCGAATCCGACAGTATTCCCATTAGCTGAGAAAATAACATTTGCAAACTTCTGCTTTCTTTTTGCAGGGTCAAGTTTGGTGCACCCCTGAACGAAGTGTGCAAAAATGATATTCCCGGCCCGTTATTGGTAAATAACGATTATGGAACTTATATTTTTATCCTCCATTTGCAATGAATCTTGTATTCGATAAAAACGAGGATAAAAAGATTTTTCTTGTATATATATCTCTCTCCTTTAGAAACAAAATAATTTAATTGACAATTAGTAATAATTGATAACAATTATATGTAGCGCGAGAAAAGAGGTTTATATATTTTTATTTTTTTCGCACAAGCGAAATTTCACTCTTTCTGCGAAATAAAGGAGGGCTGAGAAATTCATTTGATAATAGATATGTTGAAAAGTAATCCTGTATTTTTCCACATTTTTTGAAAGCTAAGAGCAGTAAAAAAACTTGGGTTGAAAAAATATCTAAATTGTAGACGGAAAATTAAAACTTCTAGAGTAATTATAAAGTAATAATAATAGTTTAAATAGAGATGTAAATGAGAGAGAAGAAAGCCATTTTCAGTTAAAGTGGATCTTAGTGCTTGGTAATATTTATGTGAATATACAAATACATACAATTACAATAATAGCGTCCCCTTATTTCAGGTTCTTATATTGAAACTGAACAAGGAAGCTCCACTCAGAAAAGATATCTTTCGGGCACCTGGCCACCAGGGTAACATGAAGAAACTGGTACACTTCTTGCAAACCGGACATCTGGTCAACATGGACAATTTCAGTGATTACACGATAGCTAGCGTTCTAAAAAAGTTTTTGCGCAAGATACCCGGTGGAATATTCGGTAAAGAGACGGAGCAACAACTGTTTACCATAATCCAGCTAGATAGTGTAGAACAACAACGGGACCAGATACACAGGTGATGATTTCTCGCGATACACTTTCACTATATTCTCGAGACTAGTTGGCTTTACAAAGGAAATTACGCTGCGCAGATTAATTACCTCTATGCCGATATATACACAACGGTTACTGGTACTGCTGTTTGGAACATTCAGGATAGTAGCAGTAAATTGTGAGCGAACGCACACAGGGATGACCAGTGAGGCTCTGGGGGTGTCTGTGGCACCCTCGTTCTTTCATAGTTGCGTTAGCGACGGCAAGACTGCTAAGATGGAGGATGTTCTCAGATTTAAGGTACTTTATGCGAAATCTGATCTTTATTATAATATTATCATGATCGGATAGTTTCGTTTCCCATCAGTTATTGTTGTTTTTAAAATCATTAATATTATTAATATACTTTAATCCGAGCATTAAAAATTATTCTGTATAATTTAATTTAAACTGAAAGAAAATAATCTTTGTATAATTGCTGTATTTTATATTTTTCTTTTTTCTTTATTTTTGTACTAGATGCTTTCTAGTAAGAGACAGAGATAAAAAAGTGTAATGCAGTGAATCATGTTATTTTTGTTTAATATTAGCAAACAACAAGGTTGTCATAATTCACTGTCACCGGTATCTCTTGCTGGAAAGCACCCGTCTTTTATAAACACAAATTTTTAAGATTGTCAGTCTGCGAATTGAAAAATTTATTGTAAAGGAATCGAAATTCTTTCGAGGATTTCAACATTATTTGTCATTAATAATCGACTTATTTTCAGATCGCCACCCGCATTACCAAGTTTATGATAGACAATTTCGGTGTTTCCAATCTGTTCGGAAGAGACAATTACGAATATTACGCGCGCATAACCGGCCGGATATTAAAAGTGGAGGAAGATTGGATCTTTAGTTTCCGATATCCGCCGGACACTCTTGTATCGAGTAAGTATGCGCGCGCATTTTTATTTGCGACGATTTAATCGCGCGTGTACGACTTGAGTATATGAATTTTAGGACAGCTGTCGCTGGAGGCTGAAAAATCGTGGTTGCAATACGAGTGCGAAAAATGGGGATTGAAGTTGAATTTAGAATGTAAGTGAATCTGATCTCATTGAATTGAGCATTTAGATTCTCGGCTATTGCTGTAATCATATTGGCTGTAATCATCGTATCGTGACATCAAAAACAAGAATCATGTTTTTTTTTGCGCCATCATTTTTTCATAACGCATCTCGTATTCGATAAAAAAGATTTTTCTTTTATCTCTCTTTTAGGGAGAAAGTAATTAATAATTTAACTCAATAATAATTTAAAACGACTGTACAGCTTTGGTAAAAAATATTAGGCACTAATATTTTTCTCATTCATTAGGAATTCTTTTATTGTCACCTATTAATTGTTATCATTATACACAAGTTTAAAGTTCTTGAAACAAAAAATAATTTACAGTAAATTCCATAAATTAATTTTTGAGTTAAAATTTTAAACAATAGTTATTAAAGTGCCTAATATTTTTGGCCAAGATTTTATATAGCATGAGAAAAGGGGAATATATTTATATTCCTGTTAATCTAATCTAATATTAAATAACAACAAAAAAATTCTAAGTATCTCTATACAATATCGTAATAATTTTTAATTCACACTATAGGTATGTCACACCAAGAGGAATCGCAGTCAACTCCGGCGTTAATTCATGTGCCGGAGACTGTGAATCTCGCGTCATCATTAGGTATGATTCCAGAGAACACCTTACTCGAGAGTTACACGCGTCTCTCGGTGAGCTTAGAGGAAAACGGCTTGTTCCAGGTATAAACGCATCTATCGATAAGAAATCGCAATCATAGTCTCGTATTACGTCGTAATGCAAAAACTATTTGAAGCAGCATAGAAAGTAGATTATATTATTACAGGCACCCAGTCGTTCATCCAGTAACGGCAGTCAACATGGGACAATGGGTATGACGCTGGAAGAGCTTCGCGCGGTGAATCGCTATGCCGAGAGCACCAAGAGTCTCAGCTACCTGCCGCAGGTAAGACGATCGTGTCTCAATGAAGACAAATGAACAGACAATTGAATTAATAAATGTCATCGTTGCCACCACAGGTCCACGAGAGGCAAGCCGCACGAATGCGAACTAGATCTGAATGGTTTCTCACGCCTGTAGTTGCCTCGGACAGTGATCCCTCGGCGATACATATTTTACGAGGTTCCAATCGATCTTCCTCTGGCAATATAGGTAAATAATCACATGATTTGAGAGTCTCCTTTGATAGCCAGAAAGAAGAAGATTGACATAAGTTTGATATTTTTGCTCTTTAATCTCATATTTTCTTATCATTAATCAGATTATTTTTAATATATAAGTTTTAAAGAGAGAGAGAGGGGAGAGAGAGAGAGAGAGAGAGAGAGAGAGAGAGAGAGAGTAATACTGTTATAATTTAATTATTTTTACATTTATATATATCTACATAAGTTAAAGTTCTTTATATTTTGGCTTACATCAACCTTTTTCTTTTCTGGTTTCTTAAATATTCGAATATCATCAAACACCTGTTTCTGGCTGCTTTTCTTTCAGGAAACTATCAATATAATTTCTTTGTTTTTTATTGAATGTCAAGAAGGATAGAACGAAGTTTGTGTCGACTGTTTCTTAAAAGAAAAGCAACCTTTGTCCTTGGGTCTTTGTTTAATGAAGCCTTTCTGAATACAGCTACGGGTTTGAGCGCCAGTGCGGAATCGGTGAAGCGGCCGAGTCTTCGGAGAACTGCCTCCAGGGAGAAGCAACGCTGGCATCGCAACTCGTCTCGTCGCAACAAAGAGAACGGTACTAAAGGAGCTGGTCGCTCGGCTACAGCGGCCGCGGCGGCGATGGTGACGGAAGCGTCCAAGTCGCGTTCCCTAGAAACGATCAAAAACGTGAAGATCGTGCGTGTAATGGCAGCGGATCAGCAGCAGCCAACGGCCGAGAAGATGATGGACAGCCATAATGATATCTTCGAGGAGCACGCGAGCAAGGAGACGCGCGTACCGTCGCGCACCAGCGGCGACGGTGTCATTGGGCCGCAGGATTGCACGGAGATGGACGTGAAAACGTTTCACGTCACTCTGACGTACAAGCCGCGAATATAAACGACTTTAATTTTTATTTTTTTACTTTATTATAATCTAACTCGACGCTTTCAGGAATGTCAGAACGGTATTACTTTTCTCGCGCGTGAAATATGTTTTCGCGTTGGTTGTTACCCCAAATATTATACGTAGTCACAAACTTGGACGACGATTTTATCCTAATGTTCGACGTTTAGGAAATATCAAATTTATCTCGTTTGCGTATATATATATATATATATATATATATATATATAAGATCTTTTTTTTTTAAATTTTAATAACGACGCTCAGGAGTATCGAACTCGAAATATCTTCCTCGCGCAAAATTGCGTAGTAACACACATACACATATACAACGTACATACACGAACAAAGATTTATTTATTCTCGCATATTGTAGTTTTTCATTGTTTTATAGTCGTGAAATTTTATCACTTTTCCGTGTAACAGAACGATTAATTAAGTTACGTTGAAGAAGAGAGGGATTATATGAGAACACACTCTTGATTTTTATTCCGTTGAACATACCGGTTTAACTTTGTTCGGTTACTCTCGTGTAATAGACACTATCGTGGCATTCCAGATGCATTTACTCTTGCCCCGCGATATTTTAATTAACTTTTCTTGCGTACTCGATAATTTCGTTCGATTGATCGAGACGTTTTTCACACGAATCGTATCACCATCACTTGTATTTATTCCGAGTTATTAGAAATATGACTTAGACACTTCGGAAACTTATCCCATCGATTACCATCGCGTGACTAACAGCGTAATATACGCAAGATGTTCCACGACGTGTCCAGCTCATGAATTCTTTGTGCAATCTATAACAGAGTTCATTTTCTCTTGATGAAAACGTTGGGATATTCTTTTGGAATTACATGCGAAGTCGAGGCATGTAAGTTAAGTTTTTTTTTAAGAACGCGGTTAGACAATAATATATTCTCTTCTTTTAAAATTTTTAATTCAAACGAATAGGCTAAACGCTATTCTGTTTTTTATTCGTGATATTGCGACCCTTCTATGTGGGTTGAAAGTCCATCCAGGGGGATAAGAAGAAGAAATTCAAAGGGATCTTTAAAAAAATTATTTAAGACTTTGAGATAAAAGTCATAAGTTGTGAAATAGGATTTAACGAAATGTTTTTTCATAAAAAGAATTCATAAATGAAATTTATTTGGACACGTCGCGCGAGAAAAGGAGGATTCGGTAGATTTTGCAATATTTACGCGAATTCCTTCACCGCGACGTATCGGTTACTCGTATATAAACGCACAGTCACGGTTGTTACATGCCAAATTAGTAGTACATGTAAGCTATACTTGTAAGACATCGATTATAGAAAATGTTATGGTCGTATTATCGCGTGTACGTTACGAAAATCGTTGATAAGATCAGACAGGCTGAGTCAACGGAAATGAAACGTTTTTTTTTCCTTTGAATTTGAAAAAAAAATTGTGCCGTATATTTACTATTAATTGTTGAAGAAAACAAAATGTGGATTAATTACATTTCGATTTTTATGTTTTAATCAATTACAATTCTGTTATCTACAAACATTCGAGTTGACCACGATAGAATCACCTAAATTGCGTTGCATATATTTTTTGTCTTCAAATTCACGGGAGATTCTTAAAGATTCCGCTTCTGTTGACTCGTCCTGTACGTAGAAACTATACCGTATTTAGTCGCTACTCGATATTATTCTCATCTAGAGCAAACGACTACGAAACGAGAGATATTTACCACCGTAAGAAAAAAAAAAGCGAACAACGGCATCCATATAACGACATATGTTAACACAACGAAAGTGTTCCGTAAATAAGAATGTAGCGTAATTGCGCGACGAAGACCGCGCGCGATGGACTTTCCAAGGGATTGCGGTTGATTAAAACCGATCGTACGACCGGATCCCAAGGAGGATAGTAATCGATATAGTAATCGCGTAATATTGCGGAAAAAATATTACGGGAACTTGAACGGGAGCGACAGAGACGGATTCGTTCAAGCCTTCTCTGTCTCGCAACCGAAGAGCCATTTTCAAGCCGTCTTAAACCCACACGTTCGTCGATAATTATTTAAAAAAGAAAATACTGAAATTGTGTATCATGGACATATATAAAGCCATGAGAAACTTGGAGATTTTGCAATGAGCGTACGATTTCTATTTAAAGAAAGAGAAAGGAGAAGTAAATGAATTTTAAGATGGTTCGGAGATGAGCTGTTAAAAACTTCTTCGCGAAGGCCATTACGTAAATTAATATATTTATGATTAGACGTATATAACGTGTAAATATTGAATACCAAAAATGTAAAGTTATTATNACTATAAAAAATATAAAGTATATATATATATTTGACGTAATATATATATATATATATATATATATATATATATATATATTACACATATATATAATATATATGCAAATGTAAACGCGTGAAAGTATGTATGTGTGATCGTGTTGAATGTCGCCGCATCGAATTGCCGTATCGATTTAAGTGTACTCGATGTCATCATTTCGCGTCTGAGGGATGATAAAAGAGAAGGAAGTGGAATACGAGGAGAAAGAAGAGGAGCAAGAGTCGATGTTCACATGCCGAGTAGAGGAAAGAAGATGCAGGCCCAGATGAGAAGGCACCCGATCAGGAATAGCAGCAGCCTCGTGCGGAAGCTGTCCCAGCCGACCAGGATTATCCTCGGTGGCGTGCGTCTTTCCGTCGCGGAGAACTGAAAAATACGCACAATCGTTACTCGCTCATCCGATAAAAACCGCGTACGAAAGTGGACAGGAATAGATCACGTTGTCCACTTGCTCTTCTTCGTTCTCGTCGTCGTCGTCATCATCGTTATCGTCGTCGTTGTCACCATCGTTATCGTCGTCATTGTCATCCCGCAATCTCCACGCGCTTGGATGCTGTCGCATCGGATCCGTCTCTCGATCTCGTGTGTTCGTCGACGACGTTATTGTTGTCGTCAACGGCGGTAGCGGCTGCACTTGCGGTTGTGGCTGTAACTGTGATTGCGATTGCTGTGATTGCAACTGCGACTGCGACTGCGACTGCGACTGAGGCTGTTGGCTTCCGATTGTCTCAGATCGCTTGTTCCCAACAACGATAACGTTGTCGTCTACCGCGGATCGCGATTCGCTGAGCCCGTTGCTGTGTGGTTGTCTCGCGAGATACATGCTCGATCATGCGTGCGCAGTCATATTTTTTTACCAACGACAATTTCATCGCGATACTGTGTAGAGAAGAAGGGGACTTGTTTGATTCGAGAGCAAAAGAAGAGAAAAATAACGAAGAATTTTGTAATCATACAATGCGAAGTGTCTATATAATCTCTCGTGGCCCATGATATCTTTTAGTGATTTAATTTACCCTTTTCTCCTCTACATTACGTGTCGTTTTGAGATCCTTGCCTATTACAATCCCGGCCAAAAAACGTGGAGCCGTTAAGCTGCTTTGATCAAAACGTTCGTTCATTTATTTGTCTGATTAGCGTAAGTGTCATAAAAAGAGAAGGCGAACGAATTTTTTGATCTATAACGATTTGTAGATTTACTAAGGTCCGCGCAATTTTTAAAGATCTTTCTTAAGAATCGCGTCTCTCTCAGTATTATTTACAACTCTGTGTAAAAAGAAGATTTGCCGTACTTTTTAATTTTTTAACAACCAGACTCAGCGCACAATCTGCTCGAGTATGATAATAAAGGGATCGAATAATCTAATAATGTACTGTGTAACGCCGTATTTTATTCGAATATTTACAGGAGCCAAATATTTATAAAAACAGTACGAAATATACAATATTACAATCCGATTTATGGAAGCCTTTAGCTGCCAGGAGGACTTCTCCCTGAGCGTTTCGGTCGTTCCTTCCGAATTTCTCCAAAGATTCATTTGTTCACATTTCGTTTTGATGAGCAATCGTCACAATGCAAAACATGATTTGTAATACAAACGTTGTAAAATTAGAGAAAATGCGATGGTGGAAAAATACATACTCTAATTGGTCCCAACAGCAGTAAACCACGTAGAACTGATACACGCTGCTTGCTAGTCCCGATACCAATCGTGGATTATCACAAAATCACGAAGAAGTCATAGAATTCAATATCGAATTATAAATTGCGATCACAAAGTCACAATCCAGTAAACGTCAGTAACATCAACGTTACAATTTCATATTCAACAATGTAACTACTGTATAACACATGTTATATTACATTTTATTGTTGAGTGTGAAATTATATCATTCATTACTGTTAGTTACAGTTTTACTGAAGTATCCTCTCCAAATTCTTTAGAGTGGAATCTCATCTCAAAGAGTGAAAATTAAACCAGTCTGGAAAGAGTGATCCAAATTTCATTCTTTAAAAGTGAGGTTTGCTCCAAAAGTTTTAGAGAGTAACTAAATATTTAGATAATTCAGCAAAATCGTTCTTACTATGTGGTTTACTTGGGAAGTCACAGAACCCGCAAACTAGCGATTATAATGGAGAACACGAAGTCATGTGGATCCGAATCACAAATCTCATCGCGATCTCAACACCAGCGAGATCGCCATCAAGCTCTGATATCACCCATAAATCACGAGGCCGCAGAATTCATCGCCGATTTGCAATCGCGAGGACACAGCAGGATTTGTAAAGCGAGGATGATCCCGATCACAAGATCCGATACTGGTCCAGCAGGATGTAGATGATGATCCAGAGGAGGAATGCCACGATCACGGAGATCAGGAAGACGGTTTTGAGCGAATGCCAAGGACTCTCGGTGTGCGGCTCGTTGCCTCTGACTCGGCTGTTCCTCCAGATCTTGCAGCCGCCGTTCTTGCAGGGCATCGCGTCGCTGCCACTGGGATGCGTCGTCGACGGCATCGACGTCGCGACGTTGCTGCTCGGCGCGGTCACCTTCACCTCGCCCATCTCCGTGGTTTCACCGGCAGCGTGCCGGTGCACCTCCGCTGTCTTCGTCGCCAGCTCAAATCTTGACGGCGAATCCATCTGGAATTCAAGAGGTAAATGTCATGTCATCTTTTTTGTTGTAGATAATGCGGTTTGATATAAAGAAAAGAAAAATTATAGTTAATTATAATCTGAAGCTTTCGAGCGTAAAGAAACAATAATAATTATCATGTAAATAAGGAAAGATAATAATTGTTATTGTTTCTTTACGCTCGAAAGCTTCAGAAATGTTCCCAGCCAGAAATAACTCATCGAATTAATATCGAATCGACATCGGTATGATAATTCCAACTGGAGCTGATGATTTGCTTCGAAGACTTTGAACTTGAAGATTCGAAGCTTCGACATTTAAAATCTTTGATACTTCAAACTTCGAATATTTTTATGTCGTAATTACACTGTTAAATTAAAAAATATGTACGTAAGATTAACCACTTTCATCAATTTTAGGATTTTGTCTCGATTTTTCGTTCTTAAAATTATTGTTTTATATTAAGAAAGATTTACAATCAGTAAAGCCAAAACGTTCATATTAATTTACTATTTTTTATTCATTCATTTGAGAATAAATTTACTTTTTAAATTTTCTTAATTGGATTATTTTATTGACCATTATTCTTCCTTATTTACATAAATTAATATAAAAAAATACTTTCAAACTTCCTTGTTTAAGAACATTACATTTTTTTCAATATATGCATATATTAATTAATTCTTTTCATTTATAATATTTTTAACATTTTCTAAATGAATTCGTCATTCACATGTATTTTCTGAAGCTTCAAAAAAATTCGAATTTTCGAAATAAGTCAACAGTCTTAATTTCGACATTAATTCGACATCTAATCGAGAGTCATTTCTCGTTGGGGGTTTTATCTGCTACGCAATTTTCAGAAACTTTTCAAAAATGCGATGTAAAGTGTGATATAACATTTTTTCGACTCTTTTAAACTCTTGATCTCTTAAACTCAAAACTTAAAATCGAAAAATTAAAATAATCTCTTCGAATATTTTATTCAGAAAAATTTTTTTTCTTAATTTAAATTGGGGCGTGCTTTTGTTGTATAGTTTTCTCAAAAAAACTTCCTGATCGTTAAAGACATCAGTATATTACTCAACTTATTTTAATAAATAACAAATCAGAAATGCAAAAAGTTTCTTATTCGTCATTGTTTCAACAACGAGAAACATTTCACGTGAAATGTGTAGGAGAATAAAAATAATATTCGTAAACATATTATTACGATATCGCCGTTTGAACAGAAAAAAGTACAGCAAAAACATTGCGGTATTTTAACTTTATTGCCGGAAAAAAATTATCTCTCTCTGTCAGTGGTTTTAAACATCCTGCAAACCACCCGTTGATATTTCATATTTCCGGATTCAAACTCGACCTGTCTAACACGTTATGGAAAAATAAAACTAGATGCAGTAAAAGTTAGACTCCAATTAGACTAAATTCCTAATTAAATTCTATTAAACTCTAAATACTGTTAGAGGTTTTCCTAATCTTCTTGTCTCCGCGTTTTAAAACAACTAGCTTTTAAAACAATTATATTCAAAGATAAAATATGTAATATACCCCCCTCCGCCTACACAGTAAAAAACATTTCGTATTTGTGTTAGAAACTCACATTTTGGTTAAAATTTTATGTTGAATTTTTAATATATCCGAGTTTTAATTTTACATAATATGATTGTGTTATTTGAATATTTTAATGTTAAATTAAAATTTAGCATTTCTCAGTGTTAAAATAACACAATTTATAAGTAAGTAAACAAATGACATAAAAAAATAATGTAGTTTTAAAACATAAATTCCAAGAATAAATGAATGAAATATGTGTGTTGAGTTAATATATTATAAATCTTAATTTTATTGAAGAAATATGTTCTGTACAACTATAATAGTTACACATTTTTATATAAAAAAGTTCAGATATTTTGTGTTATTTTCTCTTTGTAACAGTAAATATCTGTTAAATCTCACAGAGGCATTGTCTAAACTAAAAATGTAAAAATAGTATCTAATTTTAGTTAAATTTAACGTTATAAATATGTCAATTTAACATAAAATTTGTTTTTAAATTGTGTCAAAGTATTACGCTTCTTGGATTAATTTTTTACATAATATTTGTGTTACTTTCTAACATATTCATCTTACATTAAATTAACACAAAAATTAGTGGACCGTTTGAGACATGTGAAATATGTTAAATTTAGCACAATTTTTTTTTTACTGTGTATGAATATTTGTTATTTAAATTTATTTCAAATATGTATTTTTCGAATTACAATAAGCTTTAGTTGACTCTTCGCTTTTTATTATTGTTTGAAAATTTGTGTTGAATTTAACATATTGTAGAAATCTTTAAGACCCGTTTTCAGTATTTAGTTTAAAGGTAAAAGGTTAAAGGTTAAAGATTATCAACAGATTCATCAATGAAATTCATTTATGAGTGTCTTGGTTACTTTTAATCTTTAGGTTACCATGTATTGTGAAATCAAGCGTTTTGAATCTCAAACGGTCTACCTAAATTTTTGTGCAATATAAGATGAATGTATTAGACAGGGACAAAAATTGTGCAAAAAATTAACAAGAAATGTAACAATGAGACACAATTTGTAAGCAAATTGTGGAAGCATAATTTTTCAATAAAATTAATATTTATAGTATGTTAAATTAACACATTTTATTTATTTATCTTAAAATTTACATTTTAAAATATTTACATAATTTTGTTCACTTATTTATAAATTGTGTTATTTTTACACTAGAAATGTTGAATATTAATTTGATACATATTCAAATAACACGATCACATTATATTCGTTAAAAATTTAACACCAAAATTTTAACAAGAATTAGTTTTAACACAATTACAAAATGCTTTACTGTATGTAAAACTGGAGTTATGAATAGACATCTTTTATGCCATCGCGACAGTAATCACCACGAATTTCATAAAACAAAAATTTTGAAAAAATTGTTCTTTTCCTCATTTTTTTTTATCATTGCAATGGCAATAATCGAAACGCAGATAGTATTATAGATGGGTCAGGATAAAGATCGGAAAGTGAAAGGAGTAAATCAAGCCGGTGATTACGTGTGTTTCAGGAATCTGGTTTTCTGAGGAGTAGGGGAGATTTCGCTGTTTATCTATCATATAACGGATCGATTCCATATGGATCTAAACATCACCATTTGTTCACGCTCATGTCACACTACGCATTGATGATTAAGAATTGCGAATTGAAAATTTCATGTAATTACGTAAGGACAGTTTTACTGAAGTATCTAAAAATATTTAGCTAGATACAGATTTGAAAATAATTTTGTTGTTGGATCATAAAAATAATTATGTAGAATCTTCAAATTGTTAGAATGTCAAAATTTTTTATTATATTGATGGTCCAACCAAATTATTTTCTGTATTTAATTAAATTATTTTTGTTAATTTTTAGATACTTTGGAAAAATTGTGCTTTTCATGTAGAATTTAGCCAATCAGATCACGGATTAAATAATTTAAAAAATGTTAGATTCTTTATGTTTCAGCAATAATAACTGCTAGGAATCGGCATTGTAATTAAGTGCGCCAAATATTTAATAAAAAAATAAATTTTACATGTATTACAACTAATGTTTAGCGTATAATAAAAGAATATTCTTTTATTATGTAATACATGTACAATTTCTTTTTTAATTAAATATTTACAGCGCACTAATTCTTGAATTGTAGCACTGATTCTTAGCCTAACATTCACCTTTTCATTGCCATTGAAACGGATTAAAATAAAAATTATCTAACTGGTCGAATTCTTATATCTAATTTGCAATTCTCAATTTCTACTGCGTACTGTGACACGGGTTTAACGGTGACACATATTAATAATTAATTTTCGCGAAGACACAAGCAACATACATATCTCGGTGAAAGCACAGTTGATCGCGAAATCGTGATGTGTTCCAAAAGTTGCATAAAAGAAAAAGTTAATACAGATTTGTAACAACAATAAAACGTATTTCTAAATAATAGAACACTGTAATTTTCAAAGTGTTCGATTGACTTCGTGAGTCACTATATAGCTTCGAGATGGCCTCTTGAAATCGCACTTTGAAATTAATTCGCATTTTTATTTTTTGTTTTGTTTTTAGCAATAAAGGGAAGGGGCTTGTTAACGTTACTCGTTACGCGACTTTCACCGCATTCGTTCGAGGATCAAACGACAGTCAACGACCCGATTAGAGGCGATCGACCGTGTCCGTTCGGCAACGTCGATATTAATGGGATCCCTTTTATGAGGGATTTAATCGTTTTCTCGAATGTAACTGCGACGCCGGCATGAAATTGGACGAGTAGCATCGGAATAAATCGAGACGATTGGCGAACGAGATAATGCCTGATAACACGATTATTCAGACCCGTATATGCATATTCGTTCGATTTCGTGAAATTATTTCATCAAAATAATTATGTAGAGTGGAGATCATGAAGGTTTGTCAAAGTAGGGCTTTAAACAGATATTATTTATGATCACCAATGATGACTCAAAAGTGAGTCGAAACGTTTGGAGCTCGTAATTGAATATAATTGATAATAGATTTTAATCGTGCCCTACTAACCTGCTCCTGACTTTTATTTGTCCGACGTGTCTTTTTATTTAATTTTTTAAAATTTGAGAATAATCTTCTGAGACTAATATTTGTTAATTATGTAGGACATTCAAGTTGTGAGTTGGTTGATAAAATGTTAACATTTTTTGCAACATTCGTCATGCTTGACTGTCCATAATTATTTTGTAACGTTTCAAATTAAAGAATACTATTTGTTTTATTTGTGACTGCAGCGAATTCAGATCTGTTTCTTTTTTTAGAATATAAATCTATCATAATTATATTATATATTTATTATTTGTACTGTTAGAGCTCACAATTTGGAGCTGAAACGTACAGTTTATGAAGCAATGTATTTTCAGTTAAATTTATTAAATTTTTCTGTTAATTAATTTCGCCGACTCTCTTAACGGTTCTTTTATCTTTATTTTTATAATTTAAATCAGTAGAAGTCCTGTAGCGTCTTAAATTTGACATCTATTGTATATTTTATGGTTTGTTGTTATTTGTGGTTCAGCAAAACTGTTTTTTTGCACGAACACAAATAATTAATAATAAATAACAAATTGTAATTATGAAAATGATATTCTCAATAATTTCAATTCGTTAAAAAAGAAGTAGAGAAAAAATTAAGAAGAAAACTTAGAGAAATAATTAGAGACAAAAAAAAGGAATATTAATTCTTTTTTGTCAATTTCAATACTTTCTCTCTCTCTCTCTCTCTCTCTCTCTCTCTCCCCCCTTTTTTTTATTAATTTCTAATTCCAAAGACGTTAACCAGATCTCCCAGATTGATAGCATGGGTACTCACGTTATCGAACATGTATCCATATTTCTTGACGTAGCAATCGTCCTTGCTCATACCTCACTATCGCATCTCAGAGGAGGCACCTCCGAGTTCCAAAAAGAGAAACTGTTCGTTCGTGAACTCGCGGATTTCTCGAGTGTTAATTTGCACCCGGAGTCTCCGGAGGTCCCGCTTTCGAAGCCTGGATATGATCGAGGTGAACCGCAACGACGCGCAGTAGCTCGCTCACGCGAATCGCTGTCGGAACTGAGTAGTTTAGACTGAGCGAGAGACATTATCACCGCTTATCAACCGCGACCCCTGACCAGTCGGCCAATAAACTAGCTTTCCCTTCCCCGAGGAAATTTACCGTTGAAATCTTCGGAAGTACCGCCAATAAACGTCTTTTTCCTCTTCGGTTTATTGCACATGTTTCTTATCGCGAAATAATCGCCATTGTTATTTAACTTAATTATTAAAAATTGTGATTAATCATGATTACTCATCAAATACTGAATATATTACTGTCTTATAATATATGTATATATATCTATATGTATATATATATATATTTTGTGTGTGTGTGTGTGTGTGTGTGTGTGTGTGTGTGTGTGTGTGTGTGTGTGTGTATATATATATATATATATAAGGTCATTTAAAAAGTATCCGCGGTTTTTTCATACAAAAATTGAACTAAAAACCGCGGATACTTTTTAAATGACCTAATATGTATATAAAAGATGTACAGGGTGTCTGATAATTGTTCTGACAGAGTTCGTGAACATGTAGAGCGGACTGAGATAGAAAATCCTCTACCATTTTGCAATTTTCACAGTAGTTAACAAGAAATCGGTTCAAGATTTTTTTACTCAAATATCATCAACTTTACAGAAAAACTGCAAGAGACGAAAATTGTTTATTTTCTTCTTATAGAGCTCTAAGAATTTTTTAGAATTTTTTCAGAATTTTTTAATATAGTATTTTCTCATGTTAGGATTTATGCATTTTCATATTCACATAGTTTCAATTGTTGCGTTGCATCCCTTAAGGTACTTCCCTCTTGGAGCAAACAGCCATATTCATCCCCAAGTCATTTAAAATGGTAAAATTACGCTATTTAATCATGCAAAATAGAAAGAAGTTAACAAATAAAACGAAAGTATTACCAATCCTATTTATTATATTTATCGATTTATTGTATCTTTGACCTTTACCTCCTCCAAAACTTTTACATTATTATCTCTGATTTTTTAAGTAGAAACACAATTGCTTGGAATTCATAGCGCATAAATAAAAAACATACTTTGCAATTAAAGCATGTATTTTCACAATTTTTAATGATTTAGATATGAATGCTACTACTTTCATGGAATGAGTTTTATGTTTATACATTAATTTATTATTAGTTGTTAGTACTATTTTTAGCTAACTGGAAAATGAGAGGAGGTACTTTCGTGGTGAAAAAAATTTTAATATCTTACAATATTTTAAAAAATTTCACATATATAAAGATTTACATATATTAATTTATGAAGACTTTTTTAAATACTTTAAATTTCCAAATTTTATAATTTTTTTTTCGAAAATTATAGAATGAGAAATCTTAAAATATTCCAAAAGTTGCACTTACATAAAGAAAAGCTGTAGACTTTCTTAGCATTTCTGAAAAGTGTTTCAATTTGCATTAAAAAATCTGAAAAATTTTCTCACAATCAGGACGTTATAAAATTACATAGAAATTGTGAAAAATTCTCACATGTATATAGAAAAATGTATCCGAAAGATATGGAGAATTCCAAGAAAACTTTCACAAATTACATAGAAATTGCACGCATTCACAGCGCAAATTACACTGCATTATATGCGTTACATAAACGCTCGACGATAGAACGATGGAGGAAAGTTTAGGACGCGATCACCTTCGTGCATCTCCGAGGAAATATTGCGACATACGCGCGCATCAAATTTATAATCATACCTTGCGTAATTCTATCTCTCTCTCTCTCTCGCTCTCGTCCATTATTTTCCGCGAGGACAGATACGATTATGGAAATCGCGTGATGTTCCGTGGATCATCGTTCGCCGGACCTTCAGGAAGCTTACGTGCCATCCCGGCGATCGTAACGATAATAACGACCGCGTTTTAATCGTGTTAGATATAACGAGAAAAGAAGTCGGTCGACTGATATGAACCCGTCGCTGCGCTTTTCGCTCGGCCATTTTGAAGAATTTTTATCGATTTTTATCGTCGAAGAATAAACACGCGAACGCATTCAAGTTAGTCAAACAAATATTTTTTGTTTGATACAGGTGAGATAAAATTTTACAATACGAATTTTTATCGGTAGTAGTCATAGTGCATGCACTATTATAATGTTTTTCACTAGCTGGTGCGCACTTAGTGCACTTTAAAGCCGTTGTACACAAATCGACGTAAAGATATATGTTTAATAAAAATATAGAAACGAATTAAACCGCGAAATCGTCAATACATTTTATTGTGGTATTTGATAAAATATACATTGGGTATTTTATTGAGATATCTCATTTTTAAACATTCAGATTAGGTTAGTGTACAACTTTAATGTACACTGAGTGTGCACTAATTCTGCCAGTAAAAAACGCTAATTCATGCGTATTACAGGCACACGAATTGTGATAAAAAGTTGCGCCTGTCAATAAATGACCGTGTTCCGATATACGGGG
>JAANIC010000550.1:721926-739469 GCA_017607545.1 Acromyrmex charruanus | reverse complement strand
ATAAATAATAATTATACATAAATAATTTATAAAATATCTTTATAAGAAAATATTTAATACTGTCAATTTAATATTGTCATTATGAAATATTATTTTATAATAACAACGTATTAAATATTTATTTTGATATTGTAAATTTAAGCGCACTTAACCTTTTTATTCTTTTGAGTTTGCACATTGTTAATTATGAGGGATTTCTGATTGGTTATCTCTCATCAGTTATCAGTTATTGATTTTATTGTAATTTTTATTGCGATGAATAAATTGAAGACGAGTAGATCACATTTCAAATAAATTATTTTGAGGATGTAGCGACTTCGAAAATTGCAAAAAATTGTTTAGGAAACTATTATTGTTATTGTTGCAAATCTTTATTCTTTTTTCATTGAAGAATGTATTTTGAATACTAATAAGAACACCAACAGCCAAGAAAAAATTACGAAAAATGCAAAAACAATCTCATTTTGACGCAGAAAGCACTAAGTTATTAATGTTATTTTATCGTTATTGTTGCAGATCTCTATTCTTTTTTATTATAAAATATATTTTTGAATTTTTGAATATTAATAAAAATACCAACAGCAAAGGAAAAAAATATGAAAAATGTAAAAATAGTCTTGTTTTCACATAGGAAGTCATAGTCATTAATGACGTCTTCAGAAATAATGGAAGTTGTGCTAAGCTTCGGTGGTTAAGGTATTCTTGCGAAATGTCTATGCGTTTTAATAAATTTTCATGCAATAATATTTTACATATGGTCTTTCTTATCTTTTAGCGATAGAGAAAGGCACCTACATGATGAAATTCTTATGAAAGAGCTGGTTAATACTAATCTTTTTTTTTACCTTCTAAAACAGTTTTCATTTACAAGTTTTAAGCGTATTTAAAACACCGTCGTCCAGAACTAATTGAAGATTGAATAATAAAATTAAATTATTACAAAACATTAAAATATATTAAATTTTACATTAAAATAATATATAATAAAAGTGTAAATTGAAAAATAAATACGATTCAATTTGTTTTTTTTTATTTATATTTATTTGTTAAAGAAAAGGATTTGTGATTTAATAAACGCGCAGAAGAAATATAGTTGAAGTATCTAAAAATTTTAGCTAGATATAGATTTGAAAATAATTATGTTGGCATCTAAATAATTGTTAGGCGCTCAGCTTAATTGCCAAAATGTCAAAGGCTTTTCCCACATATTATCATCATGCTTGAGTTTCCAACGTAATTATTTTAATAGTCCAACATAATTCCCAAACAACACAAAGTCTAAAATTGTGAGACTTTAACGTAAGACTTTAAATCGTCTTTTAGATGCAAAAAACGTTTTATAACCCGATTTTACAGCCTTTTTTTGTTATCTGGATTATTTTTAGATTTATATTACCCTAATTTTTATTTCAGCGGAACCATTCTTTCTGTATGCGACTATCGTACCTGATAGCACGTATCAATACAATACATCGTTCTGTGATGCAATCGCGAACAGAATATCAAACTAGTCCGACGAGTCGACCGACACATTTCTGAAGTGATAAAGCCAGATCAGGGTCATTATGTTAAAAACAACGACGGAATTTAGTTTTTACCTTATGCACCTGCTGTGGTCGCCAGGTGTGCTTGAAGAGGCTCTCGAAACATCTCATGCTGATCGTTTCTTCTTTACCTCTCACCGTTTCTCCTCTGCTGATCATAGCATTATTATCACGCGTCACAATACCATTCGCGGTGCGAATTCGATCGTCCTTTTCTGCCGTCACCTGATCGAGATCGATCACGAAGCTGGGATCGAATTACGATGACAAAGAGCGACGTACGAGGCTCCTGGATGAGGAATTCAGGCGCATCCTCGCGAGCACGTATTCGCGTTCCGAAGAGGATGTCTTCGATGTAATAAGAAAACAGGAAAAGGAGGAAAATCCACACGAGATGTACGATCGAGAACCGTGCCGTTCGCCGCCCGATCGCCGACTAATGAGAGGAACTGAGGAAGGATGGAGGGATGCTGGCATTGCTGGCGCGAGTCGTTCCTCCACTTCCGCGTGTCGTACCCACTCTGCGGATACTCGCAAAGGTGCGGCCATATTCGGACTGAAGCGATCCTCTTCGATCATCACTGCACGAAAAGATCTCTCTCTCTCTCTTAACTTAAAAATAATCTAAAATCTAAATCTAAAATCTAATCTTTCCACCATGCCCTTGAGACAATTTGGTTTTAAAGTTTTTAAGAGTTGACTTAAAAAATATTGAGGTAATTTAAAATAGTTAAGAGAGCGCGCGCGTCAAAATAATTTAAATATTTTAAAGTTTTTCAAGGATTTTATATTGTATAATCAAGGACTTTAATATAATCAGGACAGCGCATTAGTTTTTTTTTCAGTTGTTCTTAAGTAAGTTTTAAAGTCATTTTAAAGAAAAGAGAGTTTAAAATGTTCAAATTTACTTTTATTTTTTAGGTTTTTTTTTCTCTACGATAAATTTTAAGTATTTTTTTTAAGTTTTCTAAAGTAAATTTTCTCAAGGGTGAAAAGATCTAAAATTTTGCAGATCTTAATCGATAAATAAAATATTCTCGAGCTATTGTCTAGTAATAGATACATGGAACACTAAGAAAAATTATTTTGTACGTACAACTAAAATTTTGTTGATATGTGGCTAACAAAAATTTCCTTACTTTTTCATTAAAAAATTGTGTCCTAAATCGTCCCTACCAAATTTTGATTAAAATAATTAAATTTTGACAATACAATTTTTAAATAAAAAAATAGCGACGTTTTTGTTAGTCACATATCAACAAAATTTTGGTTGTACAAAATAATTTAAATCAGTGAAAGAACGTTTTTGCTGAAAAATCTAAAATTTTGCATATTTAGACCTAAAAATAATTTTGTTAGATCATAAAAATAATTTTCTCGGAAACTTAAACTGATTACCCTCCCTAGAATATCAAAATTTTAGGTATTTCAGCAAAAAATATTCCTTCCGTGTGTTTTTTATTAGACAGCTCGAGAATATTTTAGTTTAGAAATTGAGGCAATTAGATCTTTTCACGAAGGACGTTTCTTGCAATTTTGTGATAAGATTTCTATCTTTCCGCGATAAAGAAAAATTTATTTAAAGAAGTGAACGCTCTGGAAAAGAATAGAGTCGAATTTTAATCACTCAGTAAAATGTTTATTCTGCAACTTTAAAAAGTTTTTTTCACTGAAGCAGGAATTATATTTTTCTAGATCTAAAAGTATAATCAGCGCAAAGTGCTAATTAAGCTTTGATTTTTGCCTTGACGCAGCCATTACAGTAAAATAAAATATATTCTCGAAATTTACCGAAAACAAGAAAGAAAGTTCTAACGCAGTAATGAAAAACAAAACTATTTGTCTCTTTCGTAATATAATTATCTGAAAACAATATTTTTTTCCTCGATGACTTTTCAAGGTGAGTACCTAGTTCGAGTAGTGAATTATCTTTATGAACGTCAAAAGTATAGAAAGCATTTTCAGAATACGATAAAAGTATTCATTTCAACAGTTTTCATTTTCGATCCCATGCAACACGAAATATTTTTTAAATATTAAAAAAATATGTTTTATATATAGAAGGATACAAATATTTTAAAATAATTCACGAAAATATTTTTAAAATGTTTCTTTTTTAAATTGTTAAAGCCTTTTTGTTTTTTGCAAGATTAAAAAAAAACATTTTTAAATTCATTTCCCAATATTTCGTGCGATAGATGACATTTGGAGAGTGAAAAAATTTGGATATAATTTTTAAAATTATAAACACTAATATACATAATATTTATCTACATTTTACATTTATTTAAATAGGATGGTTTTATTATCAGACGCGACTTAAATAATTTTAAAGTTTGAACGTTAATGCGTGTATTGTTATTCCTCGTTCTCGAAAATTGGAGAACGCCTCTACTTTCGGACCTCAAAGTTGGTGAACGACGACTTCGAGATTTCTTTCTCGTTACGGAATTCCGTCTTGTCGATCCGGGATTGAGGGCTTCCGATGTAACGGAGCCATTGTTTCCTACAAAAATTAAAATAAAAAAAGAGAAAGCGACCGTGATCTGGCATTCGCGATGACTTTTTCGTATCCGCGGCTTACATCTCATCGATCTGCGTCTCTGTCCCTTCCAAGTGACCAACTACGGTACCGTCCGGGGTGTTCATGCACCATCCCTTCAGACCCAGCTCCTTGCCGCGTTTCTGCGTGTACTGTTATCCGCAAGTAAGACAATATGCCTAATGGTGAATTCAATTGGAAGAATTAGTGCGCATTGGTGCATATTAAAGCCATTGTACTGACTTAATTTGAATATAAAAATGAAATGCAAATATTTCGAATTATAAAATGTATATTTTATCTAATAGCACAATAAAATGTATTGATTATTTCACGATTTAATCGATTTCTGATGTTTATTTATAAGCATATTTTCACGTTATTTTGTGTACAACGGCTTTAATGTGCATCAGTGCGCACTGAGTGCGTCCAATTGAATACGCTATAAGTTTCCCGACGATGAAAGATATTCTCGAAAATAGATGAAATTGTATCGGTTTTGTGTTAAGAAGTTTAAGTAGAAGAACTTAAAGTTATCTATTTATGTCAAATTGTTCTATTATTTTATTTCAAACGGAATGTGTCTTGACGGAATATCTTTGTCCTTATAAGCAGAAATTAACAATTTTCTCTCTTAATGCAATCCGAATAAGTTTCAATATTATACTTTGGTTTTATGTTCATTTAAAAGCCAAAAACACTTAAAAAATGTAAGATAGTAAGACATAAACAACAAGCGAATCGGTAGTAGACATCTACTTTACGTTCTCTATTATTGGTTGATTCGCTTATTGCTTAAGTCTTATGTTTTTATGTGTTTCTAGTTTAAATGACCTTAGTCTGAGACTGTACTCTGACAAACATGATTTTTGATAAAAATTGAAATTTGTTATTTCCTGTTCCTATTATCTATGCTTTTCAATTGTTTTCAAGCTTTAGAGTTTACGTCAAATAGTATTTTTTTTTCAGTCTACAAATCGCAAAAAATTACTATGAATTAAAGAAGTCCCAAATTGCTTGTTAATTAGAAATTAAGATGGAAATAAGATCGTTTATATTAGATTATATTAGATATTTATATTAGACCGTTTATTACATTACTTTAAATACGAAGCGTCACTACGATTTGAATGTTAAAATGTTGAACTATTATATATATTCATTTAAATGAATTATAATTTCTGAAATTAATTTTAAATGTGAATATGAATATATATAATAGTTAAATATCTTTACATTCAGCGCCATAATGGCGCTTCGTATTTAAAGTAATTAGAAATTAATATATAAATAATTATATCGTTTGTATATTCATTTTTGAGCAGCTAATTTTTAATAACATTCTTTAATTATTTTTTTTATACGAAGAAAATATTTTAATTTCGTAAAGCCTAAAAATCTCTTATAAGCGTCACTACGATTTGAATGTTAAAATGTTGAACTATTATATATATTCATTTAAATGAATTATAATTTCTGAAATTAATTCATTTAAATGTGAATATGAATATATATAATAGTTAAATATCTTTACATTCAGCGCCAATATTAATATATTTTCTATAAAATTAAACTAAAAACTCAGATTTCGTTCATCGAAAGAAAAAAACAGTAAGAGATATAATCGTATTAAAAATATCGATAAGAAGGATGTATGTTTATGTTTACAGTAGATAACGCGAACATTTAGATCGGTTAACATTGGACACCCGATAGATGTCGCGAATCAGAAATTTCAAGGTTCTCGCTTGAATCGCTCGTCAATCGCATTTTCGGCAGCCTCAAATAATCATCGTCGAATTCCCAGATAGACACGCGCCGATTTACTCACCTTCCTGAAGAATACACCTTCGACAAATAAAAAATCATATATTCATTAATAAAATAATCGATGAAAAATTGAATCGATAATAATTGAAGATGAGTCGACGGACGAGTTTCGTTACCTTGCACGATGCCGAAAACTTCAAAATCCACCGCGAGCATTTTTGACATTTCCGTCTCTTCCCCTGCCGATCGTGGCAATTTTACGGGAAACGACGACGAAAACAACAGGCAGGCGAGAAAGACGAATCTAATCATTCGACGTCAAGGACTCGATCGAGACTGTCCGAACTAGATGCCGCTAGCGTGCGGCGTTTATGCGCGAGAATGTACGTTCCGAAAATAAATGGTATACTTGATGGCGACGAAGTAATCTTCGCGAAAATACGTTTATTTCCTTAATCCGGCAAATCCAAAAGCCGAAGATTTATGAATGCTATATGCGAAATGTATGTACATCTTTAGTAAAAATTTTTTTCAAAATTTTTTTCTGCCGGAAATTCCTAGATCCATATAAAACATATTCATTTTTAGTAGGCTGAATATATGCTTTTGAAATTGTAATTTCTTATAAGTCCAGTGAACATTCAGATCTACAAATGCAGATACGAGTCGATACAAAACATACGCATTTTATACAAAGGGAGTTTGCATGAAAAAAAAATATTTTTTTTGTTTATTATGGAAATATGCATTATTATAAATTTATGTATAATAAAATTTGTAATTTTTAGCAATAGGTAGGTAAAAAACTAAAATAAAGTTTAATGATATTTGAAATTTGAGAAAACAATTTTGATTGGCTAACGAGTGTGTGACGTCACATTACAGTAAGTCTGCAACCTGCAACCATTTGCTTACACTGGAAGGCTAAAGCGAAATCTTAAAATTTTCTTCTTAAAAATCTCTTTATAAATTAAGAATATTAAAATAAAATGCCAAACCGACTGGATTTAGGATTCACTAAAGTCGACTTCAACGATTTTATAGTTAAGGAGTAAATATTGTTAGTGATGAGTGATATAAATGTTTCGAGGAATAAAAGCAATTTTGTTAGTACATTTTTATTACTACAGTGGTAATTTTTTTCAATTTTATTCTAAGTAGCATGAATAAATATATCCATCATAGATCATCAAGAGAAAATTACATTGACTCCGCTATAACGATGTATAATCTATAGGTTATGTTAGCGTCAAATGGGAAGGTTCTATTTGTACAGTAAAAGGAAGAATCAGCTTTGAACACCGAGCTCAACAAAAAAGATTATACTGTAATCTATATTGTCGACGAAAAAAAAGAAATAGTTCAATAGAATGTTTTGAATGTGCAGCATCAGAAAGTTAAAATATTTGAAAATATATTGAATTTAATTATAGGAAAATATAAACATGGTATAGCCTTCTTAATGTGGANAGCATAGCTTTCTTAATGTGGATTAATAGATGATATGGAGTCTGCATCTCTAACTGAAATTGAATGTTATTGGAGAAAATCAGCCTTATCTAATGTGGCAACTTTAAAAAAATTTATTACAACTAATGAGATGACAATAAATTTTGAATCTATGACTGAATATTTACCCGACAACTTTAATTTTATAAAGTAACCGAACAAGCTAAAATAAAAACAATTAGATAATCAGTCAAGACATACAAGACAAAGAAGAAAGAACCCGGTAAAAAATTTTTCATACATGAATATGTATAAATATATATAAACATGCATAAATATTTATAAACATGTATAATTATATATAAAATATGTCCATACATGTTCATACATCTTTCTTTTTCTTTTGTAAAATTACATTTAGTGTAATAGAAATAATAATAGTAATATGAAAACATACGAATAATATGAAAAAACACGATGTGAACTTTTAAACCACTTTTTTCACATTTCCAACTTGAGGCACATAAAAGAACTATTTTTCTGGTATTTTAATTGTTGTACTTTTACATAAAGGTATAAAATACGTTTTAAACGTGTTTCCTTTGCTCATTTTTAAAATAAATTAATTTATTACTGAATAATTGTGATTTTGTTGCAATGTGACGTCACAGCGCGTTCAGGAGGGCTCGGTCGTATCTGAATCGTCTTTGGCATTTCAAATAATGCAATACTTTATTATTTTTTAATACTTTATTATTTTCTTACATAATTTGCGTTAAAAAATTATTAAAAAATTGCAGTTAAAAAATATATATATATATACAAATTGCAAAATGTAAATTTTTCAAAATTTATGCAAACTCCCTAACATTCAGTCTATTAAAAACGGATACACGAATGCACGCAGATACGAGCATATTCGTATTTAACATTTATCCGCATCTGCGAACACGGATACAAAATATATCCGCATTTATGAGGAATTACGATTTAAAAAGCACATATTCAGCCTATTAAACAGATTTTTTCAATATGAATCTGTTAGGAATTTTTATCAGAGTAAACTTTACTCTGATGAAAATTTCTAATAGATCCGTATAAAAACAGTTAAAAAAGCTGGTAGAATATGAATAGACTGATTTGCTTAGGATATTTTATGGGATTTCTTGGCGTTTTCTTTTTACGAGTTTCCCTCTCTTGGCAGCGTCACGTACTACGTACAGCGGATTTCTTTGTAGGTTGTATAATAATTGTGTCTAAAGCCGGTTCTATATTAATTGCAAACTGATCGCAAGTTTGTTGCAACAGCCAATATGAAGCGTTGATTTCAAAATGCAAGCTTCAGATTGGATGTTGCAACAAACTTGCGATTAACTTGCAACTAATGTAGAACCGGCTTAATGGAGATATATCAACGTATTAGCACCTATAAGCTTTTGCGTAAGAAAAACTTACCTATTTCTATTTGTGTGTATCGGATGCTGATGATATCTATCCGCAATTACAAATACCATTCCTATCTGCATCTGTGTGCAATGTTAACCTATAAGAATTTGTCTATAACTACGATTACAATTCCTGTCTATTTCTGTTTGTATTGTGTATGCATTGAATGCTAATCTATCTGTAATTACGGATACAGTATTCATCTGCACCTGTATGCAATATTGATTTATAATAAATGCAGATGAATCCGATATCCGTAATTACAAATAGATATCGTCAGTATCCGATGCATACACAATCCAGGCAATCCAGGTAGAAACAGACAGGAGTCATAATTGTACAAGTCAATAAATTCTTAGAAAATCTGTCAGAGAGCACTCACAATTCATGTCACATTACTTTTTAACAAGTAGCATCTTTCAGCTGATTACTGTGAAATTTTGAACGGAATTCATCGCGTGGTTTCATTTCTGTAGATGATTAAAGTGAACAACCTTTGTATTTTTTGCAAAATGGAAAAAAAATGAGTTTCGTGCAGTGATCAAATATCTACGTATGAAAGATTTAACGCAAGAAATCAAAGCCGAGTTGGATAATGTTCATAGCACATCTGTACCAGCGTTTGCGATTGTATACAATTGGGTGAATTTAAACATGGTCGTACATCCACATGTGATGCACCTCGTTCGGGACGTCCAATTGAGACTACTACGCCAGAAATCATCGATAAAGTCTACGATATTGTTTTGACTGATCGACGAGTGAAAGTGCGCGAGCTTGTTGAGGCCACAGGCATATCACATGGCACAGTGATTTCAATTTTGCAGGAACAATTGGGTATGAAAAAGCTATCAGCAAGATGGGTGCCGCATTTGCTCACTGTGGACCATAAACGCGACCATGTGACGATTTAAAAACAATGTTTGGAGATGTTTCAACGTAATCCAGATGAATTTCTGCGTCGATTCATCATTGTGGACGAAATATGGATCCATTACTTCACACCTGAGACGAAGGAACAGTTAAAACAATGGACTTTCCGAGTGAACCAGCTCCGAAGAAGGCGAAGACCGTGAAGTCGGCTGGAAAGGTGATGGTCACAGTTTTTTGGGATGCACGCGGTATAATTCATATCGATTACCTTTCATCGAAGCAAACGATCAATGGCGATTACTACGCAGCCTTATTGGACTGTTTCAACATTTAAAAAAAAAACGTTCTCATTTGGCGAAGAAGAAAGTGCTCTTCCATCAAGACAATGCACGGGTTCACACGTGCCCGATCAAATTCAATGAATTCCGCTATGAATTGCTTCCCCATCCAGCATATTCGCCAGATTTAGCCCCCTGCAACTATTTCCTGTTTCCAAACCTGAAGAAATGGTTCGAAGGAAAGAGATTCACTATCAGAGAGCAGCTCATCGCCGAAACAGAAACTTATTTTGAAGGGTTGGACAAATCATATTATTCGGACGGCTTGAAAAAATTGAAGAATCGTTGGATCAAGTATACCGAGCTGAAAGGAAACTATATTGAGAAATAAAAATGAATCGATCAAAAAAAATGTGTTTTTCTGTGTACTATGTTTTTCTAAAAACTTATTGACTTGCCCTCGTGCAAACAAATTCCTATAATTAAGTTAACATTGCACACAGATGCAGATAGGTACGGTATCCGTAATTGCGGATAGATATCATCAGCATCCGATGCATATAGATTGCATCCGATGCACACAGATAGAAACAGGCAAGTTTTTCTACTGCAAAAATTTGTAGATGCTAATATGTTGACAGATCTTTATTAAATACAATTTACATTTTCCGTCTGTATTTGCAGATATAATAGTTGCTCACAGAAATATATAAGAATTGAATATTCTTTTCAAACAGCAGATATCCATTAAAATTCGTTAGAAGTTCCATCTGTTCCTGATTGTTCCTAATGGAAATTTTTAGAAGCAATAAGCCCGCAAGTCACTCGGGAAGAGTATCGCAGTCACGTACGTGTGCTAACTGCTAAAGTGCTAAATTACGATATAACGCAAATTCGCGTATAGGTACGGATAGAAATACAATCGTAAACTGCGAATAGATTATACTAATTGACAACATTTGCTCAAACACAAATAGAAATCGATAAGTCAGTGTAAGAATCATCCAAGAATATAATCGCAATCTGGAACCTTTAAATACGTGCAATTGCGAATAAATTTCGTGTATACGACAATGCATATAGAAACGTATGTATGACGAATATCCGTTGTGCGTGGCAGTTTCACACTCATATATCGGCTGTTTGTAAATGCGTATAAATTACGATATAACGCAAATTCGTATAGATACGGATAGAAACACAATCGTAAACTGCGGATAGATTCCAGTATCTGGACGACCACGCAATGCAAACATAGGCTGTCCTATATTCGCAAATACGAATGTGTACCAGTATTCTGTTATATGTGAACAGAACCTGATTAATTTTTTATCGTAAAATACAGGTACAATGGAACATTATATGTTGCGAATAAGTACGCATAAATTTTGCATTCGCAAATGCATGGAAAAGCATATACATCCGATTGATTACGATAATTTCGGAAAAATTATTGATCATCATTTGATATATTCAATTTACAGTTGATGCCGATAGAAACGTGTAAGATTTTGTAGTAGAAATTTTTTCGTACGGATACATTCAAATATATGCCAATAATTTCTCATAAATTCGAATAAATCTCATATATGGATTTATCGGTTCTATTGAGAATTTCCGGCAGAGGTTATATAATTTTTTTAGAATTTTCTGAAAAATTTTATGTCTTTGAACGAAAATTTTTCAGATTTTTAATAGAAATTAAAACACTTTAGAAATGCTGAGAGGTTTACATTTTTTCTAGAATTTTTATATATTAAAATTCTTTATATAAATATTGTATATATAATTATGTATGAGATATGTCCATATATAATACATACATCCTTCTTTTATTTGTAAAATTACTTTTTAGTAAAAATAACAATATATAATAAAATATGAGAAAATATCAAAAATAATTAAAAGGAAAATTTTCGCATTGTTTATTTTAGAAAAAATCAAATTTGGAGAAATGTAAAAGAATTGCTCATACATAATTGTATGATAATGTAATGTAAAATTATACATAGTTATGTATGCAAATTTGTTTATATTTTATCAAACTTGATTTTTGTCTAAAACAAACAATACGAAAATTGTCTCATTAAATATTTTTGATGTTTTCTCAAAAAAAAAAAAAAAAATTATTTTTAGTACACTAAAAAATAATTTTACAAAAGAAAGAAAGATGTATGGACATATTTCATGTATTATTATATACGGTTACAAATCTTTATGCGTGTTTAGGTATCTTTAAACATATTTATACATATTGATGTATAAAAAGTTTTTTACCGGAATGTTACCTATATATTTGCTTTATAATATTTTACATTAATATATCTAATTATCCATATCTTTTGTTCATATTTTATTTAAATTTACAGTTATATTTACAGTTATATTTCTTAACTTTATTTTAAGATAAAGGTAAAAGAGAGAAGAGATTATTTAAAATATGTATGTAAGCATAAAGCAATAATTTTTTCACTTTTTATTTACAAAATTTTATCATTTGCTTTTAATAACAGAAACATTTTTTGCAAATGTTAAATTCTTAGATTTCTTGTTTTCTGTCGGATTCTTATCAGAATAAAATTGTTTACGATGTGATATTATTGATACAGAATAATTTGACGTCATAACTTAAATTATAAATAAAATAGACTTATCTGATTTTGTGAAAAATCTATCAATTATTAATTTTTTATTGATTAATGCGTGAAAGATTATATTAAAAATAAATAGAATTGTATTATTAAAAATTTTAATCCACGTTGGATGTATTAATCACCTCTTAAATTGAACGAAATTTGATTAAAATTCTTAAACAAAATGAAAAAATAGGGGAGACTGGGGACAATTAGAACGGAGATAACTTGTAACAATGCACATATCTTTTAAATGATAAGAGATAAGATGATCATATGAAAAACAAAAATAATCGATATCAAAGTCTGTATCTGCTTCATGCCATCAATCGTGCGCCGTATATAAAAGAAATTATATGTATTCATTGTCAGACAAGCCACGTAAGTGTAAATTTACGATTTTATACTTTTTTGCTTTTAATTTTGAAATAAAATACTTTTTATCATATTTTCATTTTATTAATTTTAAAATACATTTTCTCAAGCTATGTGTGTATGTTCTTTTTTAAATGATGTCAAATATCTTCATATAAATTTTGACAACAAATTGGTTTGGAGTTGTTAAAAGAGTTTGTTAAAAGTACCATATAGCTGTAGGATACATGTAACTATTATAATTAAATTAAGTAAATTTTAAGAAGAGCTCGCTCACCTCAAATTTTAATAAAAATACACTGAATCGATGCGTTTTCGCGTAAAAATAAAGATTTGACAAGAAAAAAATGTCTTGCTTCGTGAACTGAAATATTCTAAGTTAAAGTTGGTGACTATTTAGATAGGAAGTCTGTTACAGCCAAATACTGCGATGCGAGCACGCGCTGAGGTCACATTTTTATGCTCTTTGCCAACGGGAATGCGTTGTAAGTATTTCTTATTATAATAGATACTATTCACTGCTTTACAAATACAAATTTACTGCTTTAAAAACAAATTATCTATTCTGAAACAGAAATTTACTGCTTTAAAATACAAATTTACTACTTTGAAATAAATGCTCTGCTCTAAAATACAAATTCACTGCTTGTTAATAGCAAATTTACTGTTTTTGGAAACAAAAATAATATGAAAAGATAATTTCTGTTTTAGAACAGATAATTTGTTTTTAGAACATGTTACAACTTTTCCTACACTGAGGAAAAAATAGTCTAAATTTAAATAAATATTTATTTGAATACTGCCAACTAAACATTTACTTACAATAAATAAATATTTACTAAATAAAAAAGAAATGATTGTTAAATTAATATTTTTTGTACTAAATAAATAAATTTTTATATTTAATAAATATTTAATTGATTCATTAAATATTTATAATATTTGAAATTTAAGATATTTTTTTCTCAGTGTAGCTCTGTTTCATTTTGCCCTAAATCGGGGCAAGATGTACTAATTCGGATTCTAATATTTTACTCATAAACAACTCTAAAATTATACTTTTTTGCAAATAATATCATAAAATAAAACATAAATAATTGTTGTGTCATGTGCATTGAATCGATGCGTTTCCGCGTAAAAATAAAAATTTGACAAGAAAAACGTCACTTTGCTTCGTAAACTTTGCTCCGAAATATTCTAAGTTAAAGTTGATGACTATTTAGGTAGGAATAATCCAAGATCCCACTGCGAGTTTGTGCATCTATCGCTTATACGGATGAAATGTAAACAAAAATCGAAGTTTGCAAGGGTGCCTAAAAAAAAGTGGTCAGGAATATCATTAATTACGACTTACGACTTACGAGAGAAGGAGCACGCAGCAACTGACGGTTGAACGTGTGCGTGCTAGTTTGTGTTGTGACCGTCAGTAGCTGCGACCTTGTACATCGCCCGGAGTCGCGCGCTCGTTCCTTCTCTCGTAAGTAATTAATGATATTCCTGACTACTTTTTTTTAGGCACTCTTGCGGTTTAGTGTTGCCCTCAACACGAACTTTGATTTTTTTTACATTTCATCTGCATATCCGATAGGTGCACAAACTCGCGGTGGGATCTCGTACTAGAAGTCTGGCACAGCCAAACCCATACAGCACAGAAAGATTGCAGAAACATTGCAGAATGATTTTACTGAAACATTACAATATTGCATGATGGTTGCGAAACATTGCTGAATCATTGGTGCAAAATTCTAACAATGTTAAGATGTTCGCTTTTTGTTGTGTTGCAACAAAACGTTCCAGTAATATCGCAATAATGTATTTGGATAATTTTTTTACGAAGACTCTCTCTAAAATGAAAACTATTTCTATACATATATCTCACTAACTTTAATTTTTCTACAAATCACATTTCTAGTGATATGTGCTTTCCAAAAGCAATTGTTTATGATAAAACCATAAAATATTCTAATAAATATAGTAATAAATATTAATTCTAAAGAATAAATTTATTCATAAGAATATGTAGTATGTATGTGTGTGCCTCAAACAAACTACACAAATATTATCCACATTAATATAATAATACAGTCGCTTGGTAAGTTAATCATCGATTAAGTTAATCGCAGTGATTTTTTTCAATTCGAAACCACTCTGAATCAATTGAAATCGATTAAAAAATGACGGTATAAAATTAATCAATAAAGTTCAGGAGCTAATTTCTTCTTGCATTCACATCAGAAATAAATACATCATCGATCACATAATTAATATTTCGATAAATCGTTTTCAGCCGCTTAATTGCTTATCGTCTTATCCCATAATGATGCATCAATTATATCAAACTCGATATTATACAATATTTTGATTTTATATTTAAAATAAATATAAAACTTAGCTAATGAAATGACCGTCAAATAATAGATCAATAAATTTTTTATTTAAATATAAAATGAATTATATTAATTATTATATCATAAAAACGACTGTTAAACTAAAAAACTGTATTACATAAATATTGTAAAAATTTATATTTTTATATTATTATTATTATTGTAACAATTAAAGAATTACAGTTTTGCAATGTTTTGCGGAATATTACAAGCATATTACTGACATTTGGCAGGCATATTGTTAATTTACATTTCTGTAGTATCTTTGCAATGTTACATTGCAATCTGCAATATTGCAACATTGCAGCAATATTGCTTCAATCTTCTATGCTGTATGGGAATACTGCGATGCGAGCATGCGCTGAGATCACATTTTCATGCTCTATGCCACTCTGGCCACGTGTGAATGCATTGTATGTTATAAATAAAGAAATATATGTATATTTCTAAAAATTGATACAACTGTCCCCAGTTTCCCCTAATACGTTAAGTACTCGCTTCGTTCATTTATAATAAAAATTATGATTTAATCGAATTTATTGGCTGATTTTTGAACTGCAAGCGAATAAAATCTCAAATAAGTTATTGCATAATTCATCGCGTTTGATTTAGAATTATTTTCTCAAATAAAGTTGAGTGAACTATAATTAATTATGTATAATTATATATGAAACTTTTTCTCGGGAATATTATAATTGTAGTACGTTTCAACCCCATTTATCGATTATTTATAAGAAACAAATTCTTATGCACATATAAAATTAATCATCGCGAATACCATCATTATCTCCTTATTTCAATAAAGTATAAAAAAAGAATCGATCCCGTTTCATTGTTTTTATGTATAATTATACATAAATAGCATTTAGATCTGCATAGATAAATATACGTGAGTTGCTTATTATATGCTCTTAATATATGCTTATTGTATGTAATGGTCGTTTTCCAGCAGAAAAGAACTCAGTTTTAAAAGATAATATGTTTTTCTCAAAGTGTCTAAGTAGCGTTGAAATTACCGCACAATGTTTATTGCATAAAAACAATACAGATGGGGTAGAAGATAGAAGGGTCGCGTAGAAGGTAGTTGCAAATGTAAATATTCGTGTGTCAGTCATTATATCAGGAAACCAATCAGAATGAATTCCGATTAGAATTATTCGATAAAGGAGTATCTATAAAGCCAATGAAAGCCGACGCAGTTGCACGTGTGTAATAAAAAATAATATGCCAATCATCAATTACAGACGTTTCGACCGTTTGATAAGATTAGATTCTCTTCAGTGTAGCAATAACATTATTGGAATCAAATTGATACGTTGTAAAACAATTTTTTTTTTTGGTGATTGGCATACATTTATATTATTTTCGATCACACACGTACAATTGTGTTGGCTTTGTACTCCTTTATTAATTTAATCTTTGGAGCCTTTTTCAATTTTAAATAATTATTTAATTATTCCCTAAATTTATATTGTGTTTCTTAGGGAAAATGGAATAATTCCGATCGAAATCCATTCGAATAATTGATCAATAATATGTACATACTCTCTGCGCTGAGATTTTGTAATTTTTAACGACAGCTAGTATCGGCATCGTTGTGCAACTTTTTTATTATAAAGATAATAATTATTATAAAGATTATAGGTTTAACAGTTGCGCAATAAATATAGTGATAAATATTGATAATGTTAATCGTTAAGAATTACAGAACCCAAGTGATTGTTTTGAACTTTTTGGATCGTGAGTATCTTATTTCCCTTTTTTTCTCCAAATGTGAAGAAGAAAAATAAACCGTGTAAAAACCTTGAAAAACAAATTATGGAAATTGTCTCGGTAAAAAATGTTTCAATGGAAATAAATATAAATATTCATAAACATACATAATTATGTATGAGATATAATTATGTATGAGATATCAGATATGTCTATACATGTGTATACATCTTTCTTTTATTTGTAAGATTACCTTTTAGTATACTAAAAATAACTAATAATATAATAATGAGAAAACATCAAAAATAATTAAAAGGAAAATTTCGCATTTAACAATTCATTAAAAATTGTTGCATTTATGTACAAAATTGTTTACATGAATATATATAAATATGTATAAACATACCTAAATACATATAAATATGTATAATTATATATGAAATATGTCCATCATACATCTTTCTTTCTTTTGTAAAATTATTTTTAGTGTAAAAATAATAATAATAATAATATGAGAAAATATTAAAAATGGT
>JAANIC010000550.1:710730-721587 GCA_017607545.1 Acromyrmex charruanus | reverse complement strand
CTTAAAATTGCGCAAAGTTTCGGACAGCACACAATATTTATAAAATATTTACGAAATATTTATAAGATTTATTTTAAATATTTTGTAAATATTTTTTGTGGTCTTACGGCGAATTCGATTGGAAAAACTAGTGCGCGTATATTAAAGCCGTTGTACATTGATTTAATTTGAATATAAAAGTAAAATGCAAATATTTCGAATTATAGAATACATATTTTACTTAATAGTACAATAAAATGTATTGAGTATTTCAGTATTTAATCAATTCCTATGTTTATGCATAAACATATTTTTAACGTTATTTTGTGTACGACGGCTTTTAATGTACAGTGCGCACTGAGTGCATCCAATCGAATTCGTTATTAGATTGCACAGATCATAAACATTTATTATAAATATTATAAAATATTTATTGTAAAAATGTTATAGTAAATGCTATGAAAATATTTAATGAGACATTATATAATCCAAGTAAAAAATACTTATTAGAAATATTTATTTATATTTATCATAAATCCCATACAGCACAGAGAAAGATTGCAGAAACATTGCAGAATGATTTCATTGAAACATTGCAATATTGCGTGGTGATTGTGAAACATTACTAAATCATTATTGCAAAATTCCAACAATATTTAGCGTTTCATCAAGATCAAGAAATTTAAGAAATCTTATCTTGTCTTGAACCAAAACAAGAAATTGGAAATTGATTTCAAGATAAGACAAAAAATTGTTATGAAGACCAAGATTTCTTACAATAATTTCTTGAAATTTCTTGAATTTCCGTGACAGTTTTTATTTTTAATACTTTATTATTTTAATATTTTATTATTTTATCTCTGATTTGAAAAGTTTTGAATATGTTAGATTTTAACATTTTTGTATTTATTGGTATTTATAACAGGTGTGTTATATAATATAGAAATGTATATTTTCATATATTTTTCACTAAATAGCAAAACAGCATATGAGCAGAGTGTAAATCGATTAATGAAAAAGTGAAGGCTCTGATCTAAATTAAATTATATTCACCGAACCTTGTACTAGATATTAACCTTTACATTTATGTAAAAGAATACATATAAAATCAATATTGCGAGATTACTTGCAAAAGTATATTATGTATAAACATTTACGTATTTCTACTAATAGTATCAATTAAATCAGGAATGATTAAAATATATAATAATTATAATAATTATATTTAATAAGCTCAGGAATCTAATAATCTGAAATAGTTATATTTGGTAGTAACCTCATAATATTAAAAATGATAATTTGAGAAATATTTTTAATTTTTATTAATAGAGTTGTCCATAATAGATAGTAGGCACATTTTTAAACTATGAATTTAAACATAGTAAACTACGAGACGATTCGACATTCAATTTGTACCTATGTTTTCTTATTATCTCTTACGATGCAACGTAGTCAACGAGCCACAAGAGCCCTGCTTAAAAAATTAAGAAATTTCAAGAAATTCAAGATTCTTGAATTCAAGACAAGAAATACAATGTCAAGAAATAGTCAAGACAAGAAAAACGAAATTTCTTATCTTGAAAATCAAGACAAGACAAGAAATGCTCTTTAAGATAAGAAATTTTGTCTTGATGAAACACTAACAATGTTAAGATGTGCGCTTTTTGTTATATTGCAACAAAACGTTCCAGCTATATTGTAATGTAATGTATTTGAATAAATTTTTTACGAAGACTATAAAATAAAAACTATTTCTATACATATATTTCACTAACTTTAATTTTTCTACAAATCGTATTTCTAGTGATATGTGCTTTTCAAAAGCAATTTTTTATGAAACCATAAAATATTCCAATAAATATAGTATTAATTCTGAAGGATAAATTTATTCATAAGGATAAAGCATGTATGTGTGTGCCCCGAACAAACTATACATAAATATTATCCACATTAATATAATAATACAGTTGCTTAGTAAGTTAATCATGGATTAAATAAATCGCGAATAATTCTTTTTAATTCGAAACCACTTCGAGTCAATTGAAATTGATTAAAAAATGCTTGTAATATTCCACACGGTCCAGACGGTATGATATTTATGACGATATGATATTATATTATAAAATGACGATATGAAATTTATCAATAAAGTTCAGGCGCTGGTTTATTCTTGCGTTTATTCTTCATATCAGGCATAAATACATCATCGATCACATAATTAATATTTCGATAAATCGGTTTTCAGCAGCTTAATTGCTTATCCGATAATGATGCATTGATTGTATCCAAATTCGATATTATACAATATTTCGATTTCATATTTAAAATAAATATAAAACTTAGCTAATGAAATGGCCGTCAAATAATAGATCAATAAATTTTTTATTTAAATATAAAATGAATTATATTAATTATTATATCATAAAAATGACTGTTAATCTAAAAAACTGTACTACATAAATATTGTAAAAACTTATAGTTTTATATTATTATTATTGTAACAATTAAAAAATTACAGTTTTGCAATGTTTGTGGAATATTACAAGCATATTATTGACATTTTGCAGGCATATTGTTAATTTACATTTCTGTAATATCTCTGCAATATTACATTCCAATCTGCAATATTGCAATATTGCAGCAATAGTGCTTCAATCTTCTATGCTGTATGGGATATTACATAAAATATTTAGTCTATATTTTAATAATATTTCAAATAAAGTTTTATATAAAATGCATATGAAATATCTATATAAATAACATTTCCAAAAATGAATATTAATAAATTTTATCATAAATATTCTGTGCTAGGATGTGTAATATTTTAGTTGTGATACTTTTACATATTCTATTCATTATATATATTTATGCGATTATTTTAGGAACTAAGCATATTTATAACTTGATGCTTCTTTTTGCATTTGAAAATGAATTCAACATTGATAACATACAATTGAATTCTTTTTGATTCTTTTTTAAATTTTCTGTACTATCTGAAAAGATACAATCGCGATCTCATTCTCTCTCTACTAGATATCCGTTCTTATTTTAAAACTAGCTTAAGTAACGTTTTAAAATACTAGTACAACCGTTTGATTGACTTATGACATCTTAAGACTGTACTTAGGACTGTACAGTTTCAAATATAAAAATCAACTACACCGAATATTGGTCTACGTATAGTGAAGGAATTTTGTTCGCGTCATGCGACACAGTCGCGCTCTCGCGGCCGCAGTGCGTATTAGCGAACGGCGCGAATATAGGCGCGCATGATCGTGTATAAGTGGCGCACGTCGCACCGGTCGCGCAGTCAGTCTTGTCCGATCCGTCAAGTGGTTTGTGAGCGTCGTTCATTCCATCGGTTTTCGCGGCGCTCATATAATCTACCCGTCTCTCTCTCTCTCTCTCTCTCTCTCTCGCGTCTACGACGGACCACGTCAGACTACAATCCCATTCCACGACATCCCACATCGCGTTACTCTCCAGCTTCTTTCACGACACGGTCGTGGCTATGACCTATGACAGAGAACACGACACGTCGGCCGGCGGCGTTTCGTTTGCCGCGGTAATCGCATAAAAAGCCCTCCGTGTATCGTGTAACCGCTGCACGGCGTCGCGCACGAAGCCACGGGACGTCGATGAAGGTAGTGTCGACGACGGCGCGCTCGAAGTCAAGCGCGCCTCGAATCATCGAGCCGGAGAATCGAGAGAACGTGACGGAGGAAACGACAAGAAGGCAGACGAGATATATATATACGAATTTCGGTTGACAGCTGACAGTCGAGCGGCGTGAAGAGAAACAGAAAGAGAAAGAGAAAGAGAAAGAGAGAGTGAGGAGAGACAGAGAGCCTCCTCTTTCTCGTCCTCGTCCTCGTCCTCGTCGTCGTGGTGCTGCGTGTGCGTGTGTGCGTGCATGTGTGCGGGTACGGACGGCGGATCACCCGGTGCTGAGGAGGACGCGACGGCGACGGCGACGGCGACGGAGACGGCGACGGATCGCGGACGTGCGACACGATGACGGCGATCCTGGTCTCCGTGGCGGAGCTGTCCAACATATTCTCGGTGCTCGCCGTGCTGATATGCTTCTGCGGGGTCTTCCTCTTTATCATGAGGTACGTAAATCCGCGTTGTACGACCCACTAATCAGCCCTGTCATTCTCTCTTTCTTTCCATCTATCTGTCCGTCCGTCTCTTGCCGCTTTGTCGGCTATCCTACGCGCATATCATACGCGTCATTCGCGAACAGCGTATGTAGGTATGTGCAATGCGTACGTATAGATGCAGCTAGAGATAACAGTGACGAATCGCGAAGGTGGTTCGTATCGGGCCGAGGAAGCCAGTCTTTAGAGTAATTGTCCCTATTAATGTTACTTTTGTATTTAAATCCTATTCTACAATGTGCATTTTGTTCCCTGTTTTCTCGTTTTTTGCTATTTTTTACATTTTATCTTTTTGCCTGTTATCTGATTTTTCGGTTTTTATCGCCCGAGATAAAAGTTGACGGAAGGAACAAGAAATATGATTGTCAATAAAACGGTCGCAAAGAGGGAAAAAAGCAAGAGATAAAGAGTGAGAAATGTAAAACAAAGACCACATTGCAGAATAATAGGCTTTAAAGTTAACTTTGGAAGAAACGAGAAATAAGAGTAGCAAGAAATGCAATTGTTAAGACGGTTGCAAAGGGAGGTAAAAAGCAAGGAGTGTATATTGTAGAATAGGCTTAAATAAGCCATAAAGACCACAAATCAGCACAAATAAATAAGAAAGTGTTTTTTTTTTATATAAAACATATTTACATATTTTTGAAATTCAAAAATTACAATTTTGTGTATATCTTTAACTTAATAAAAAATACTCACTTAATAAAAAGTATCTTTTTTATTAAGTTAAATTATTTTATTTTTTTTTAATTATTAAAGTATAGTGAATATTTTTTGTGAGATAAGTAATTTATGTAAGTCCAGTAATACCGTAAGATTTTAAGTTTGTTCATACTTGGTGTGCCCTCCAAGGGGCGATGACTCTATTAATGTGTCCTCAATTTATATGCCTATCCGCGTTTGACTCATTTTAACATATAGTTGCTAAAACATAGTAAACGTAAGCTATTTGCTTAATAAATAAGTTAATATTGTAAACCATTATTTTGATTATATTTACAATTTCAATGTACACTCGGTAACACAATGCTCTCAGCTCCAATACAAAGCAAAACGATTTTTTGTATCTATCAAGAACATTAAAAAACATTAACATTTTTCAGATTAAAAAGATATTGTAAGAAAAAAAATTGAAAAACCTAATATCAATTTCAAGTAGGTAAAATTAAAGCTATATATATGTAATAATTAATTCAGTAATGAGTAAGTTGGCTTAAACGAATTTTATTTTCTGTGATGGCATGACGTGTAGCTTGACGTCAGTGCGAATTAATTCTTATTTAAAACAAAATCAATGAGCAATTTGTCACGAAATTATGCTTTTTTAAAAAACAGTACTAAATTGCAATATTTTTTTAATTATTTGCTTCTGCCTTCTTGAAATAGATCTTTGGGAGGTCAATACGAATGATTAATGATCTGCAGGTTCCAGATTCAATTTTGGCTCTCATATGTATCTACATTGAAAATAAAAATATATTTGTGATTATAATTATATGATAAAATATTAGGAGCTTCATTTTTATGGTTATTACTATTATAATTTTAGTAATAATAACCATATGTATAGGTCTCTCAAACATAAAAAAAATTGTATTATAATTATAAATTATAATAATCTCAAATGTAATAAAATATCAAGACACAAATAAAATAAAGCAATATTATATAAATTGTAGATTAAAAAGAAAAAAAAATTTAAGGATTAAAGTGCCATTAAAAGGAATTGATAAAAAGAATAAAAGTATGAAAACAAATGAATTATATATAATAACTTGAAAGGACAGGTTGAAAGCACTTTAACTATTATTACCTAACGAGACACTGTAAAATAAATTTAAAGTTTGTTCGTCGCATTAAAAACTGCATTAAAAACGAGCGCATTGGAGTGAGTAGGAGCTATGATAGGAGCGTATTGAAGCACGTTGGAGCATGCGAAACGAACAAACCTTTCCAAGTGATGTCATACGGGAGCTTGTTGGACGAGATACCTCGAGGCTTGTGGTTGCATCAATCGAGACGTCACGCTGGTCTCGGAGACGAGCGAGACGAGGAACACCTTTAGAGGTTAACGCTCTCATGTTTATCATCTTGATTAAGACCTTATAAAAGTCTAACTACAAACGATTTTGTCAAAATCCTACAAGAGAAAAAGCATCGTATACAGGGTGATAATTAAGTATTCGTGGTGTTCAGTGGTCCTTGAATATCCTTGGACTATACTGGAATTTTATGTTCTGGAAAATTCCTGGAAAATCTCTGAAATTTCAGGGAATTGCTTGGAATTTATCATTCTTTCATTCTAAAAAAATCAGAGCGTGAAAAAAGAAAAAAATAATAGGAAGAAAAGTTGTATCTAAAAGATCTCTCTCTTAAAGATGCAATAGAAAATGAGAAATTGAATTTAATGTTTAAAATAGAACATAGTAGAAAAATTGTTTGTATTGACGGAATGTTTGCTTGATATTATTTATAAAGCAATAAATAAGATCGTTCCAAATTTGTTAGCGTTTTAATTCATTCGTATAGAATCCTAGTTTAAATATAAAGCATAATATTATGCAAATTGATAAGATCAATTCTAGAAAAATCAGAATTTTTACCTAGAATATATCTGGAATTATTCTTGAACTGACTAGACTAACTAGATTTTGCTGGACAATTAAAGAATTCTTTATACAAATTCAAGACGAAAACTTTATATAACCATAGGATAACTATCCCTATTAATGTGCCTTTTAGCCAACTTGCTTATATTACTGAAATTAATTATTAAATATTGTAGCTTTAATTTTATCTGCTTGCAATCAATATCGGTTTTTCAACTATTTCTTTTTCTTATAATATTTCTTTAATCTAAAAAATGTTAATACTTTATAATGTTTTTGACAAAAATAGGAAACATGTTTTTGTCCCTATTAGTGAATCCTCTATTTTGGCTCTATTAATGTGTCCCCAATTTGTGTGCCTATCCTCATTTGACTCATTTTAATATATAGTTACTAAAAACAGGTAATAAATTTAAACTAATTGTTTAAGTTAATATTACATAAATCATTATTTCAATTATATTTATTTCAATGTACACTTATAACACAACATAGCTCCAATATAAGGCACATTAATAGGGACAAGCTTGAAATCTTGCGGTACGTATTCACTGGATTCACATAAATTCTTCATATCTTTTGAAAAATATTTAAAATACTTTAATACTCAAAAAATAAAATATCATCTTCGGTATTGTATATTAATAATTTAACTTAACAAGAAAAAATATTTATTCTTATTTATTCGTGCTAGTTTTCTTTATGACTTATCGAAATACAAAAGTACACTAATAGGGACAGGCACAGTAATTGGGACAGTTATGTCAATTTATAATTAATAATTAATAGTTATTGCTTGTCAACTTACTTTCCGTTTCACGATACTGAAATTTAAGTAGCGTCTTCTCTCACTAATATCGTCATTAATATTATTACGTTTATTTACATTGAACTAATAGTATAAGGTTACTAGGAACAGCGATCTTCATCTCGCAATATTGTTTCTATGACAATAAACGTATTCTTGGAAGACATGTTAACTTAATTTCTGAGACGACTGTAGTTCAGATATAGAAAACAATCTAAGGTCATAATTCAGAAGTTTTCGTCTTGATTTAGAGTGAGGAATCACCCTTTAAAATCATTTAGAGTACTTAACTATTACTCTGTATATACTATTCATTCTATAATGTTTTCACTCTGTACCGTCTCATTCCACTAACTTTAATTAAGAGTTGGTATGAGTTAATGTATACACAGGTAGACAGTAAGTATACCTTTCTCTTTTATAGGAGTTTGACAAAATTACTTGTAACCAGACTCTATTGAGTATCTTTAATCCTGTTGAAATTCACGGTTAATGTTCATTTTTATCAATGCAGCTTGTTTTATCAATGTAACTTTAACCTCTGTTTAATTTACTCTTTATCCTTTTCTTATTTTTAGAACCGAAAAGAGATAAAAATTAAGTTGGACCAAGTTTAAAGTTAATCTACATAGGTTAACACAGGTGAGAGGTCGCGGGTTTCACAACATGTTAAGTCAGAAATATATAGAAAAATGTAAGATAATAAGACGTAAGCGAATTGGCGTGAAATTATTACCCTAAGTTCTTTATTAGTTAGATTGGTCTTACCATTTCTCTTACCATTTACGTTTTACTGCCTTTTTCTATGTGTTTCTGGTTTTACAATTTGAGAAGTCTTGGAGACAATTCCACGACAATTCGTGACACGACATATTTCGCGGTTTGGAAGAACTTGAATTCTTTGAGTCTCGTCCTTCGTTAGTTTCTTGACACTAAGAGAAAAATGTTTGGGTTATACAATAAGAAGTATAAATCAAATGTATTTCGTACTGATTCTATTTATATCGTCATTGAATTTCTAATTATCGCACCTTGAATATTATTATCAATGTAATTGTAAATTTAACTGCATGATTTATAGGTTTTTTTATCGAATTTTTTCAGATTTTTAATTTATGCAACCATATTTTTTTTCCTTGGAATAAAGAGAGATTGATTACGAGCGTATCGCAATGTATTTTATGTTATATATTGCATTATTATACAAGATATTATAGGTTTTATGTTGACGTTTTTAGCGTAATCAAAGGGGAAAAGTTCACTTCATAATAAATTCAGATAAAACCGTGATTCAAACATTATCTATATTGAGAAACATATTTTTGAAAAAATTATTTTATATTAATTTTATCACTCGGATTTATTCCGAGGGACGTAAATAAAAAAAGGTTAAAAGTCATAATAAGGCTTTGCAAAACGCTGTGATCTGAAACGAGTTTTTTCGCAGGCCGTGCTGTTAGGTAATATTCAACGGACCTTCCCTAACGGCCACCTCGGAATAGCTCCGGAAGCGATAAATGACGTCATATAGTTATGTCTTGGATTACTATCGGTGATCGATGACAAAAGAAGAGATACGAGATTCGATACGAATTGGAACGCAAGGCAACGACCATGACGTCGTTAATTGCTTGTGACAGGACAGTCGAAATCCGACCAGGAAAACCCGCGACTAAACGGAACGACTTAGGCTAATTCTACAATGTGCTCTTTGTTTCCTATTTCTTTCTGTCTGTCTCTTATCTTTTTGGTCAATAAGATAAGAGACAAGAGTAGAATTAGACTTAGGCCCAGTTCCATAACTCAAGGTTAATTTTTAACCGAGGTTCAACTTATTCATTGTCTCTTTCCAATTCTAGAAGATTGGAAAGAGATGAAAAACAAGTTGAACTTCGGTTAAGAGTTAACCGTGAGTGGAACTGGGCCTAAAGGCCATCTCGATTAACTCCGAGTTCATTGGAATCGGCCAATCGCATCAATAAGTAAAATAACAAATGCATTTGATCAAACTAACTGTCGATTAAAGTTAATCGGAGTTGGTCGAAGTGGGAGTGCGGAAACATATTTGATCAAGTGACGCGATAGTGTCTCATTTCAAGTGTTAGATACATTTTTCATGAGTACATTCTAAAAAAGTGTTGGTGTGGTTAAACGTTATATATGTGCTTTTCAGTAAGAGACACAGATGACACAGTGAATCATTACAACCTAAAGCCTAATCTACAATGTGCTGTTTGTTCTCTCCTGTTTCTTGCTTTTTATTACTTTTTATTTTTTTCTGCCTCTTACTCAGTTTCTTCGTTTTTTTGTCACCCGAGATAAAAGTTGACAAACTTCAAAAAAAAAAAAAAAAAATAAGGAATATATTATAAAAGAAACGATTGTCAATAAAATGGTCACAAAGAAAAAAAAGGCATGAAGGAAAGAGCAAAAAACAGGAAGCAAAGAACACAGAGAAAGGTTTCTTTAAGTTAAATAAATTTATTGGAATAGTCCAACCAAATGGATGTTCAAATTAAAAATGTGATTATATGCATTAAAACTACATTTTTTAATTAAACAAAATATGTTTCATTTAAAATTAAATTTGTTTTCAATGAAACAAATGTAAATAGAACTCTCGAATAGAACTCTCCAAACAAATTTTTTTCTCTGTGAACACATTGTAAGATTTATGGTTTGCCAACGTTAAACAAAGATGGAATGATTTTTATCACACTGTGTTTCTTACTGGAAAGTATCATGTTATTTTCTGTTCCTATTGCCTGTAGTTTTTAATTAGGCATATTAGTTATATTAATTAAGCTTTAGTTATACTTCATTAAATACCAAAAATAATAATTAATATTCAAAATTATTATTTTTATCTTTGATAGAAGCTTCAAAGCGCTGCACGAAATTACTTAGGTATGTCTTGAGCGGTTGATCCTCGCGGAAAACACTACGAAACACTAACAACAAGCTCCTCTTTCACCTCGGATGCTAAGTTTTCTATCAAAACGATGAATGATACTGGTGGCATAATGAAATTACGTGTAATATAGGAACGTGTGTCTTATTCCGCGCAAAATGGAATTCCAGACTGTGTTTGTAAACTTCGAAATTTTTCGAAAGACGAAGCAGGAAGAAGGAAAGATCAATCTTTTGTTTCTACCTATGTAGATTAATTTTAATCTCGGTTTGACTTACTTGTTATCTTTTTCTATACACAGAAAAAATTTTCTATATACAGAAAAATATATAGATACAGTATGCAAATAAATAATTATTTGTTTCAACATACTGAGAATGAATATATATA
>JAANIC010000550.1:678704-699470 GCA_017607545.1 Acromyrmex charruanus | reverse complement strand
CGAGATCCGAAACGGATCGGTCGCTCGCGATTTCGTCCATTGCCGCCGTTGTATTATGAAACAAACCGGTGTTCGCCGGTGTTAACATTGACATTAAAGCCATCCTCTTCCAGTCTTGCGCAAAATCATTGGGGACAAATCGCGGATCGAAATTTACGTGATTGACGGACTCGCCTGCCCGATCACGTAAATCACGCGCCTCGCATTCGAATCGCATATTTGCACGCGCTAATTAACGCGACGCCTGATCGGGAAAGTTAGATTTATATGTTATTATACGCGTATTATTATGGCGTAACGCGGTCTATTTGCATCGTTAATACGGGACGGAAAGAAACATTGAAAGAGCAATTTTGCTGAAGAATCTAAAAGTTTAGCTAAATACAGCTCGGAAAAATAGTTTAAGTAGGACGACAGTATTGATTGCGAGAATATCAAAATGTTTTCAGTATATAAGATTTCTGCAAAATTATTTTCAGATCTGTATCTAGCAAATTTTTAAATTCTTCAGCAAAATTGCTTTTTCAGTAAAGGGATTGCAATGCACGTTTACATAGAGAGAAAAATGTACTCAATTTTAATAGAGAATTCTTGTGTAGACATCTCATTCAACACTTAAGTTTTTAACATTCGATTTTAACGGACTCTACGTTTTTTTCTATGGAAACACGGTTCTCTGACCGATGGATTTATTTTTATTTTAATAATCGATGTATTCACGTTTTTTACTTATTTATGTATACTACAAGTTGTTAATGTTTAAGCAATCTCTTATTACAATTATTGGTTTAATCGTTGTTTTCCTCTCACTTGTTATACAAAATAATTTTGATTTCGGAATTACATCTAATATTACTCCTTTCTGACCGTTTTTCTTTTAAATTTTTGCTTAATAAATAATTGTTTAAATAATAATAACGTTTATTTATGGTAAATAAATATTTGCTAAATAAAAAGTGTAATAGTTAAATCAAATTAATGGCTCTTGTATTAAATAAATAATATAAATAAATAATGAACAATTATAAATCGAAATTATATAAGAATAATGATGAGAATAAATCAATTAATAGAAATAATTCTGTTTTCAGTCAAAGCGAGTCTTAGTATTTAATATAATAATACTAAATGCAAATATATGCGTATTATCTCAATTTTATAAACCGAACATCGATAAATGCCGGTTTATTGGAAATGCAATTACAACTAAAGTTGAAATTAACATCTTAAATTGATTATTCATTTAATGATGCTAATAAGCATCTTAGATAAATAATTTATCTTAGAAACTTATAAATAATTTATCGCAAAAAATATTACTTCATAAATGAATATAAATATGTTTACATTTAATAAATATTCAACTGGCGCTATTCAAACAAAGTAATTAAAATTTAATATATTTTTCTCTCAGTATATACAGGAAAAATTTCAGGTTAAAAATGAATGAATGAATGTAGATTCTGATTGCATATAAATCCGAATTCTAGTCGAGATAACCCAAATGTCCAATTACGATCGGAATTCTGATTTATATAAAATTTATATATAGGAATCTATATGTATATATTGATTCATTCATTTCTAACCAGACATTTTTCTCAGCATATAATATTTTAAAACGCAATGGCGATCGTAATGGTACTTTAATTCGACGGTATTTCTCTTTCTAATTCCTTCATCATTTTATGCTAACATTATCGCAATTGGAAAAAAAACACTATCGATGACATTTGTGATAAATGGCCTCGACTAACGAGATATGCTTAATAGAAATATCATAAAATTCTATTGCGATCTGTTGTGACTATTTCTGTGAGACAATAAAATACTCTTACGTGCAATAATTTTACTACATTTTTTTTATATTTTTACATCATTGTAACCAGATCATGATAGCGTTTTATATTACTTTATCATTATCGCGTGATGAAGATAATAATAAATAGTACAAAAGATGTAGTTATAGATAGTAAGAAGAAAATGGATATCTAAAAAAAAGAGTGAATAATCGCTCGAGTGAGTGGTTACCTCGATACTTCTCAAATTAATCGATTGATGGCTGATTTTGGACGTTGAATGAGTCATTCGCGAAGTAAAAAGAATGCGACATTGAAATTCACGTGACACACAATTCCGTTCTTCCCGTGTAAGAAGGGTTTGCGCAACAATAGAGAGAAAACGAGACTGATGCATCAGGAACGATCACACGATTAATGTTGTTTAACTTTATTTTCGGTTTAACTTTTATTTTTTATTTTTTATATTTTTCTGGTTCTTAGAACTAGAAAAAGATCAAGAGTACATCGAAGTTAAAGTTAATTGCACTAAAATACAATCTTTTCCCTTTCTTAATTATTTTTGCATTATTATAACGTTTTAAATGAGGAAAGTCAATAATCCTGTAAATGATTTTAATGATTGTGCGATTTAACCACGAATTTCCTAAATTCCTTTGTTAACGATTCTTATTTAAAATATAATAATGCAAAAAAATTATGAAAAAATTACGTATTCTCGAAATTCTTTGGAGTTGGAATTTCTTTAAAGAACAAAATTGAGCCAAAAGAGATTTTGAAAAAGAGTAGCTCAATTTTTAATATTCGAGAGTGAAATTTTACTCTTCATAGTGACAATTCACTGTAAAAGTTTTAAACAGCAAGAAAGGGAAAACGTTGTAGTTTATGATGCTGTAAAAAAACTTAAAAATGTTCTTCATAATTTCTGAGATATAAACCTTTATGTGGAAAGTGAAACGATTTCGGCAATTTTAGCCTAATTGCACTCTCGCGCGAAGTTTCACAATTGAACCGGCAGATCGGAAGTTGATAATTACATATTTACCTGCCCGATTGCGTATGAAACTGTCGGGTTTGGAAATATTTTGCTTTTACCAAGCGAAGATTTCCGTTAATATTGAGCGACATTACACAATTATTCGACAGAAATGTGTTTCAGTGATTGGGAAATCCAGTTGAGTTTTGAATAAATTTACGGAAACATGAAGAAGTGCAACAAAGTTATTTCCTGGTTAAGTTCTGGTGATATCATGATTTTAAAGATGGACATGGCGTAATGCACAGAAATGATTCGTGGCGTGTAAGATCGTATCAACGCATCCCGTCGAAATTTTGCTCCTACTTTAAATCCTAGTTTTAAGAATATATGTATAGACTCTAGAAGTTTTATAATAGGTTTTAATCTAATGAGAATTGAGCCTCTAAATGGCAGTTATCGAAAAATACGTTACACTCATATGGATGTTAGCAAGCAGATTTTAATATGCGAACGCAATTGATGAACACGATTCTTAACCTTTTCCGTTTTTAAAAACTTCCTTGAAATAAGATTAAACACTTCGCGTTACGAGAAGAACGAGGAACATTATTAAATTGTCTCTATTCTGAAGTAATCTACATATGACGTCAGCACAATATCTTGTTCGTGTTTAGAATAAAGAAAAAAGAAGTAACGAGAAAATTGCAGAACGTGACATTTGGAGGCATTTAATATCATCCTATCTGTCAAGTTTAATTTATACGCAGTTAACATTATAGAACAAACGTAATGTCGTTCCCCTATTTTGTTCTTTTGTAATATTTATTTTTTATTTATGTTCAAGTTAATGATATCACAAATGATAATTTATTAAACGTAAGTTTAACACTTTAAGTTTAAAACACTTATGAAATCATGAAGACAATTTACAAAATGGGAAAAATCTTTAAATTAAAAATCTTTTAATTATATTCAAGTTAATGATATCACAAATGATAATTTATTAATTTAACGTAAGTTTAACGTAAAACACTTATAAAATAATGATGGCAGTTTACAAAATGGGAAAAATCTTTAAAAGAGACATTATGTGACTATCTGAAGTGAGTCTTTATATATCTACACTTTTACAGAATTTGAATTCTTCAGATTTATTTGGACTTCTCATGCTTGACTTCATAGAAAATTCTTAATATATTGAGAAGTTTCTATTTATAAATACATATTCTCCTAGCAATACTTTTGCGTTGATCCTGTCCTTGTGAATATTTACTATCGGTTTACTACGAGCATCTTTTCCTTGATTCGCAAATATCTCTAGGGACACTTTAACCATTTTGAAATAACTAGAAAAATTCTTGACACACATTGAAAAAACATTGAAAACGTTTTCTAATGTGTGCCTTGTCAAACATTAACATACATTTAATTATATCCTGGCGAAAATGTAATCTTGATAAAAAGCATTAAACGTCTATATTTTCTTCATTTATCTGAAATTCTTTTACCTGCATTGTTATCTATTAGTTACCGGCATTAAGTTTAAAGAGTGCTTGAAACGAAGTTAATTTACATCAAATATCATAAATCAATTTTTGAGCTATAAAACTTTAAATAATGATTAATGAGGTGCCTAATATTTTTGGCCAAGGCTGTAGTTATTCAAGTTCACTTATTTTCTCAAAATAGAAGAACAATACCTTAAGAATTAATTTAGGATATTATCTCGTTACTTACGAAATTTAAACTATGTTAAACCACATTAAAAATTGTACAAAAAACTTTGATGTATCTTGTAATAACTAAATATTAATTGTCAACAAGAAGATCGCATTAATCGACAATTGTTTCACAACTTCGATACCTATCTAAAAATAAATTAAAAACATTTTACAAGAGATGGTGTTAATTACAATAGAATTTTAAGTAGGGTCTACATTACCACTTTTGCTTTTACTGAGTACGTGTTAATTTATAGATAGATACGTCCTTTCTTCCGAATTCTAAATTTCCATCTAAAATCTTAAGATGAGAGGATTCGTATCGAGATTCTGAATCTCGCTTGACTCTTCTATCTCGAAGAGAAAAGATAAAAGGGGTGGGAAGGTAGAGGCGAGTTGCAGCAACAGTCGTGAAAAGAAGCTCGAAAATGTCGCATGTCCGAAAGATCAGATCGCGGATTACGAATGTGGGACGCACTTTCATGTTCCATGGTCATCCAGTCGGCCGAACTGGGTCCGGATTTGCGCCTCCCTGTTTCTCGCTTTCGTTTAATTGTGGCGCCGGCCACCCCGGTAAGGATGTGCGAAAGGCGTATCGATACACGTATCATTACGCGAAAAAAATCGATTTTTTGCAAAAATATCGGTTACAAATCGCCTTTGAACTTCGAAGACGATCTCTAAATTTCTTGAGATAAAATCTCACTCCAAAAGAGTAAAATTACTGCCACTATTGAAAAAGAGTGACAATATTTGCATTCTTGAATAAGATTGACAGATTTTCACTTTTTTGAAATGAGATTCGCTCCAAAGAAAGAACTTTCACTTCTTTTTGGAATGAATCTTCAGCTAAAAAAAAAAGTGAAATCTCAAAGGAATGAAAATCTGTCACTCTGGTTCAAAAATGCAAATATTTTCACTATTTTTCAATAATAGCAGTACTTTTACTCTTTCGAAGTGAGATTTCACTCTTTTTAAGATTCACTCCAAAAAAGGAGTGAGGTTTCTTTCCTTTGGAGTAAGTCTCACTCTGAAAGAGTGAAAATCTGCCACTCTGGTTCAAAAATGCAAATATTTTCACTATTTTTCAATAATAGCAGTACTTTTACTCTTTCGAAGTGAGATTTCACTCTTTTTAAGATTCACTCCAAAAAAGGAGTGAGGTTTCTTTCCTTTGGAGTAAGTCTCACTCTGAAAGAGTGAAAATCTGCCATTCTTGTTCAAGAGTGCAAACCTTTTTACTCTTCCAAGAAATGTAGAGAGTAAAAAATCGTTTTTTTCCCCCGATACATGTACTTTTACGTATTGCACATCCCTACCACCCGGTATAAGCGATGATACAGGCACACGTCTTCGGGAGCGAGCGCACGTATAATCTGTAAGCTGCGCTCGTAAGAAAACCGAGGTGACGCGATATAAATGAGGGAACGTCACTTTTCAGTCACTTCTACGGCCGGCTGCAAAATTGTTCAATGCATTCTTTTCTGACTTCTCAGCCGCTTCTTGCTCGGTCATTAATTAGATAATTATTATGCGCAAAGTGCGTGTCTCTCCTGCATTATGACGTCTTTTAACAACAGCCGACAGTCTCTTGTCAGTTTCTTGTCAGTTTCTTTTTAATTGAGAAAGAAAAGATTTTTCAAGGACTAAAGGAGGATGTTGTAAAAAGGAGTCGGTGCGGTCAAACAAAAGGTGTGAATAAAAGGAATATTGTTTGCAGATTTTGACCTCTTGGATACGACGATAAAAGTTTTATATAACTTTATCATATCTAGGAGATCAAATCTACAAAGAACTCTATTGTTCCTTTTATTTATACCTTATTGTTCATACAGAGATTGACCCCTTTTTTTAACATCTTCCTCTCAACGACTCGAACCGCGTTTTTCGACGAGTTTTAAATGTAGTCCGACTTAATAAGGTCTCGGAAGGTAAGTTATGAAATCGCGCGATAAACATCTAACCCAGTTCGCAGAAGTATGGAAATTTCGATGCGTTATTACTGTGTTTGCCGGCTGACTGTCGGTGAAAGGCCAGTTCGTGTAATTCGCGCACATTCGCGCACGATTCTACGCTGTCTAGATAAATTCACCAGTCGGCCACGGTTCCGATGTGGTTCGGATGCCGAAGGATCGACGAAATGCGGCCCTTTCGTCGAATGAATTCGGCAATTTTGCAATTTCGAGCGAAGCGCGTCTCTTCGGGAGTGTCCTCGAGAAACCTGACGCCGGTTGCAGTCGCAGTCCAGGAGACCCGAGCTTTGTACAGCGGACAGACATGTAGACGCGGGTAGGTCAGCTCGCTCGATTATCGAATTCCATTACGTAATCGCAGACGATTGCGCCAGGCAGCGGCCGGCCTGCCCGAGTGCTCGCATGCTGCCGGTTGTTAGAATCGCGAACCAGTCTACCTCGATTCCCAGCTCACGAAAGCGTGTGTAAGGGATGGAATTTGTATACAAAGGAAAGTACTTTTACTATCTAAATACAGAGTGGGCCATCTATTGGTACGTTTTTGAATTTCGTCGTTACAAGATCTTTACAAGATCCAGATGACTCAGGATGTATGCTCATTTGATCGCATTTTTAAAAACGTACCAATAGATGGCCCACCCTTTATTTAGCTGGATAATGATCTGAAAATAATTTTCTTGCATATCGAAATAATAATGCTTAAGTGTCGACAACATGCTGTAAAAAGTTTCAACATTCTCAATGTATAGAAAAATTTGTTGAATTTTAATACATATTTCTTTAGATAGTACTAAATATACATTTGCTTACAGTAAAAAATATATATATATATATTTAATAAAAAAATGATAGTTGAATTAAATTAATGATTTTTGTATGAAATATATGTTTATATGTAGTAAATATTTATTTAGAGCTATCGGAACAAATATTTATTAAAATTTAGTATTTTTTCAATGCAGGAATCAGTTTGAACGTCTTACGTCAATATTTTCGTGTTTCAAACAAAATTATTTTCAGATCTGTGTTTACCTAAATGTTTACCTGAGCAAAACCGGAAAAATTAATGTTTCATTAAAAACATTAGCCAATAACAGTCTAATTGAAAACAATCTTGTTAATTCAATGACAGTATAAAGGTTACAAAAACTTAAGACGTAAGCAGTAAGAAAATCAGCATGTTGGATTTGCTGCTGTTTACGTCTTATTGCTTTATGTTTTTTGTGTGCCACAGTTTTTTAAATTAAATAAATAACATGTATTAAAGCATGACATATTTGTTTCATTAATAGATTGTCGACTAATGCTGTTAATACAGCATTTTTTTCCGAATATGTATCTTCGTACTTGTTTCTTCGATAATTTTCTTACAAGAACATTGAAGCGTCAAGGAATGTTAGGTGACTGTCAAGTTGAGTTTATTCAATCAATTTAATTAGTTGACTAATTGAGATGAATGCTCGATGAGTAATCGGCTTCTACATGCAGGACAGATATTAATTGCAAGCACTCTGAAAGATTTTAAAGGATGATGCCTTTCAAAACGAAACTGCTTAGTTTCAGAGATACAGGGAGTCAAAGTTGAAGGAAAAATTTCGATTTTTTTCTAAAAATTTCGAAAATCACTTTATGCATGTTTAAAGTTTCATCAAAATGACTTGAATGATTTCTGATACTTTTGGAAAAAATGAAATTTTTTCTTCAACTTTGATATCCTGTATCTTTGAAATTAAACCGTTATAGACATATGGAATTTTCGTTTTGTGTGAAAAATCATCTCTTAAAATCTTTTATGAATATTTATTGTTAGTATCTATCCTGTACCATATATATTATTCTGAGTTCTCGTGAACTTCTAGTCTGTCTCTATTCTTCATTCAGACATCGATACTTCTTTTAATCTTCTCTCAATTTTTATTCGTAAGTTTATAAGTATACAAGTACAATAATTATATTAGGACTCTTGAATTTTAAACAATACAAAAAGAAATTATTTAGCGAACAATCAATAATCAGATATTGGATTGATGTCTTTTTTATTTTGAACGATTTCGACTCTCTTTGGAGTCCTCCTCAGCAAGAATGATACAAGTATAATTAGCTCACGTGTCCATAATGTTTAAGTCGTAAATTGACAAAGATGCAGCTTTGTTAATCTGACATTTTTGAAAAAACAAATCTTATTAGAGTGATATATGCGTACACAATTTAAATGACTTACCATCACGAATATGAAGTGCATTGCACTGAAGCTTTGTTGAACAAATTAAGTGACAACTGAGTGACACGTCGTCGTACACGGACGTGTGTTTTACAAATGTGTGATCTTTATATTGAGTTTAACATTTCTACTTTTTAAGTTTTAATATGTTGCTGATATTCTTATTAGCCTACTATATTTATTTTTTTGTATTGTTTATACAAGTAAAGGAGCCTTTTACTGTGAAAGTCTCAAATTTTCAGAATTAAACGTCATCTTCGTCCGACTGAGAGGACCGGTAGAGACAACCGGTATCGTAAATCCATGTGGGGATATTTTTTACGCCAAAACAAGGATACAATCAACCGGTACTATCGAAAAAAAATTATTCCCAGCCATAAATAGCAGTGGCTCGCAGAGGGTACGTGCAAATTCGCACGTACGCCATTTACAACCGGATTCAGATAAAGCGAATGAACAAGCAAATAAACATAAATGAACGAATTTTCTTCCATAGTGGACGATGACCTTTAAAATGAATTTAGCTGTTAAGGATAAACGATTATAAATATTTATATGAATGATGAATAGAGGGAATGTGTTCCTGATCGGTTGAATTCACAGATCAAACGAACAAGCGCGAACTAATATGAACGAACAACTTGCTTCAGTGAGATGTTTCGATGCGAAAGATATCGCAGGACAATTCGGCACTGTTCTCATCGAAGTTGCAAAAGTCACTAAATTTATGAAGTATCGTAAGTTTTTTATTTTTGCATTAGAATTCTCTTTGTCCCTTTTATCAAATATTAAGTACTTATTTCACTTTAAGTTTCAAAAGTGTACACTAGTTCAGCTACAGAAAAAACAGATCTCAAGACGTGATCATTCCAAACTCACGTAATTATATAAATGTATTTTGTGAGGGAAAATATCAATTTTTTTATGTGTAATCGGTTTATTTATAAACAATGAAATATATACGAATACTTAATTTATGTATTCTTTGATCTAATATGAATTTATTTGGCGTTGAAATTTCAACGCATAAAAGTGCATGTAAGGACAATTTAGAAAGTAAAAATGCACTTCAATATATGATTATCGAGAGAGAAAATAAATTTTATAAGAAGTAAATATCTAGTTTCGACAAAAAATGCATAGAAAATTTTGCACAGGTTAACAGCTACACTTAACGTATAGATGAAATTGTCATATAGTGTGAAATATTTATGTAAATCATTTTTTGAAATATGTATATTTTAATAAAATATTTCAGAAATATTGTGTAAATGTTTGTAAAACATTGTTTTAAAATTTATCTTAAAATATTTCACAAAAATATTTTAGAAATATGATACAAATATAATTGTAAGAAAAGGAACTTAAAAAACTCTGATTTTCTAGATACATTTATATATTTTAGAAATTTTTATGAAAAATTTCTGAAATATTTCAAATCTTGCGATGAAATATTTTGAAAATATTTTTGAAACATTTCATGTTGTATTAGGGTAGCCCAGAAAGTTCAGAAAGAATTCAAAAATACAGTAAGTCAAGTAAGAGCTGATCGACCAGCGTGGTGTTGCACCATTTCATGTTATCAGCCTTGAGATAGGTTCGAATAGTTTCGTACGATATATCTAAACCTTTTTGCTTCAATTTTGCTTGTTTTTGACGCAGTNTATGGTAATCTCATATATAAATCATATTTACATATAGTGAATTTTACTATAAGATGTTGTAACTATATATATAAGGTTATTGTTATATATTATTAATATTATAGCAATAATAACTGTAAAAATGATACTCCTAATCATTTTACCATGCAATTATAGTCACAAATACGNTCGCTGCATCCACTTCTGTACGAATGATTTCGACTTTTTCATATATTTAGCAGCCTAATTGTGACATTTTTGGATGAGTGCAGAAGAATCACAGCTCCATAGCGTGATGCGTATTTGATACTCGTGGCGCTTAATGTGATTCTCTTAAGAAAGTTCAATGACAACTGAATCTTCCTTGATAGTGCATCAAGGATAAAGGTGTCCTCTATGGATTCATGATAGATTTAGGGCGATATCTTTTATTAGCTTTGAGTAAGGCCGACCACGATCTTACTTGACTTACTGTAATTCATGTATATTCATTATATATTCTGAGTTCTTCCTTAGGTGCAAAAAAAATTTTTTTTTAGAAGTTTTTAAAAGAATTCTTTTTGCATCTGAAAATGAATTCAGAATTATTGACACAACTGAATTCTTTTTTAATTTTCTGTGTTATCTGGAAATGCATTATGTGCACTATCTGCCAGTTTGGCATCAAATGCTGAAAAAAATGGATATACCATCGCGATACCTTACAAATCTAGTAACTTTAGCTTATTGTTTAGCCTGGCTCCACCTTTATGCATATAAAAAGATCGCATAAATAACTCTCGGCTGATCATCGGGTCGACCTTGATCGATGCCGGCGATCGGCCAAGTATTATCGCCCAGTCACGTAGGCCGGGTAAGAAATTCTTTTTTTCTTTCCCTCTACATAATCGAAAGATATCTCGTATTTTAGTAACGATGTTTATTGATATTTTAACATAGACGTAATGATAATGTGTCGACGTTATTATTGATAACAACGGGAAGAAGTTAGTTAAGTTAAAAAGATTTTAAGTTTGACGCATCCCCTACCACTATGACTCTCAAAATATGAAGGTGTGTTAAGTATTACTTTAAAATAGGCCTCGCATTTTTTACATATATACTACCGATATTATCTGCATTACCGGATATGCACCACGGCAAGATTGCTAGATGGATTTCACATCATGTTTTTGCGTGTGTAAATTTCAGTAACGCGTGTTGCCTCCGCGTTGCTCAATCACTGCACTGAGAGAAAAAAATGGTTGGAATAACTATAATTTAACTATAATTTATAGTCATTTTTTGGGACAGCCATAAATTTATAATTGTTTCGACCATATGAATTATAGTAACTGAAAATTGAAATGATCATAACGACTGTAATATGTATTCATTCAAATAATTGTATGGTAATCTCATATATAAATCATATTTACATATAGTGAATTTTACTATGAGATGTTGTAACTATACATATAAGATTATTGTTATATATTGTTAATATTATAGCAATAATAATTATAAAAATGATGCTCCTAATCATAATCATTTTACTATGCAATTATAGTCACAAATATCATATACTTTTCTCTCAATGTCCTTGCAGTCAATTCCTCATATTAATGCAGGTCCTAATTTCTTCCTGTGAAATGTCATTCCAGATTTGTACTAGAGCTTGTGATAGTCTCACCTGAGATTGAGATTGTCTTGCCAAATCTCTTAATCTACAAGTCCAATTCTAATCAAATAAGATTTAAAAGTTCAATTTCAAGCTTCAATTAAAAAAAAAAAACGTTATTTTATGTAATTTTTCTATGTAATTTATTCTATGTAGTTACCGTCAGTCAAAGTTGACTAATGTTTGCTCAAAATTTTGCTATGCCATAATTTTGTTAAGCAGTATATAAATTTGAAAATAATTTTGTTGGGTTGACTACCAAAGTAATTATATTAAAAACTAAAAAATGATGCGCATTGCTACAAAATTTTGACATTCTAGCAATCAGTTTGAGTTTTCAACCAAATTATTTTTAGATTTGTATCCAGCAACGTTTTGAATCTTTCGCCAAAATCGTTCTGTTCTTTCCACGTAGTCTTTTTACTTTGAAAATAGGAAAATATAACATGAAAAGTATAAATACCATAGATTGGAAGATTTTGTTAAAATATCTAAGGCAAAAGGAGAAAACCACATTTTGACATCCTTAAACTGAGATCAGATTAGAGATTGGATTAGGATTTAACCAATCAAAAGAAAGAAAACCAATCTAATAACCTTAATCTCAGTGTTTAGTCTTTGATCACTTTAGAAAATGCAATATAATGGAACGAAACATAAAACACAGATCAAGAAAACATGTCTCGGATGCCAAATCAATCACAATTAGACTGATTGGATTAACTTCCGAGATCGGGTCGTGCAGGAAATGCAAGCCTAAGAAATATAATACACACAGGCAAGAAACGATTCCGAAGCAATTGGCCAATCGATTGTTTTTACAATTGCAGGAACGTATTCCATAAATCAGGGCTTTCAATTTCCCTAAAAGGTTCGGCAATGATTCCTTTTGACGACGGAGGACACAAGGACGAGCGGATCGATTCTCTCGCGCGTTCGAGATTTACTTCGCGAATTTACAGGCGAACGAAAGTGAAAGCTACCGGCGACAAGACGCGACGTTTGGCAAATCGAATCGAGTCATGGGAAGCTACCGCAACCTAGACTTCAATTCATCTTGCCTCAATCGAATTTAGAAGGGATAATCTCTCGTCGTTCGAGAACGACGGTGCAATCGGTTCCGGCGTTTTAGTGGGTGTCGTCGCACGCTCTTTTCCTCTTTCTCTCTCTCTCTCTCTCTCTCTCTCTCTCTCTCTCTTACAATTAGATTGTTCTTTACACACATTGCATTCTCACGCGATCATATTCTACTGTCATTTCCATTTTATTTTATTTCCATTTGAATTTTTCTTTTAATTTATTATTTTATTATTGCGAGAGAAAAGATGATTGCAGTTGTCATAATTTAACTATAATTTATATAGTTACTTTTTTTGGGATAAGTTTATTCATAGTCGTTCTAACCATGCAGTTATAGTCAATTGTGCTATTAATAAAAAAAAAGTCACACACTACTTGAAAATTTTTAGTTAGAAAATCTCATAAATAGGTGAATTTAGAAAAATAGTTACATTCACTATAATTACGGTTGCATTTACTGCATAAAAATGTTTATTTACTTGTCATTTATATCTTAATATTTTACTAATCGTATAAGATATTTAATATTTGTAATAAATATTTAGAATTAAAATTTATATTGTAGTATAATTTTTTCATGTTTAAGAGAATTAAAAATATATTGTTATTATTACTAACATTACAGCAGTGATAATCATATAATAAAAATGGAGCTCCTAACAATTTTTTATCACTTTTCTATCAGTGCGTAAAGCTTTTAGGTCAAGTATTCCTATGTCAACGTTATAATCTTACAATAATGTGTACTACTACTCTCGCGTATTAAGGAACTGCGCAAAATAAATAGCGCTTATTTCTTTCTTTTTTCTTCTCCTCCTCTTGTTTTTTCTGTTTTTCTCGCGAAATCATCGAATGATTAATGGACGAGAGCGGTAGTCGTAGGGAAGTGTGACGCGACCTGGAAACCCCTTTGGTTCCCTTACGCAGTAGATATCTCTCGGAAGAGACCGTGACTGTAGCAGAGAGAGAGAGAGAGAGAGGGGGGGGGAGAGGGGGAGAGAGAGAGAGAGAAGTCGAAAGCGCGTTTCTTACGCAATAATTTTTAGTAACCAGCCGTGAAATAACAGCGCCGTAATGTCGCTGCTGTCTTGTCTCGAACTCACCGAGATGCTCATCGCGACGACAAGCACCGAGAATGGAACACCTACATATGCAAGCACGGTTGTAAAGTCGGATGAAAATGTCACGCATACGCGTCCGATTTCGTATGCACAATTTAAAAAATCACCATTTATCGCTTGTTTATGTTACTTGGAATTGCATAATTGGAAGAGCGTTTCTATAAGCGTCTGCATAATTGGAATTCAGTGACCTTTCGTCGCCACTTAAACTTGTTTTATCATTATTAACGAGAAATATGTGAATAGGTTAATAATTTTGTTTTTTATCATAATAATTATGTAGGATGCTCAAACTAATAACTGGAACGTTAACATTTTTTGCATTATTGTAATCAACGCTTACATAATCATTTCGATGAGCCAATATTATTTCCAGATCTAGCTAAAAGATACTTTTTTGTAGATACTTCTATAAATTTGTTATCAAAAACTTTAGTATCAGTTTTACTACTGAAAAGTACTGAAAATTGTTCTTCAAACTGTTCAGTTTTATTATTTAAAAGTAAAACTGATACTGAAAAGTATCAGTTAAAACTGTTTAGTATCACTTTTACTACTGAAAAGTAGTAAAAGTGATACTGGACAGTTTTAAAGAATTTTTAAAAACTGCTGAAAAATAGTACATATAATAAGAACTAATACTGAACAGTTTTCAGTAATAAAACTGTTCAGATTTGTATCAGACCTAATTTTAAATGTACATCAAAAACTTTTTCCCATAAATATTTATTCTACTGCGTAATGCATGAACATCTGTGAAAGAGACATTCCTGAAAAGGCGGAGTGTACATGATTTGACGTCGACTGCAATTTACTATTAGGCAATTGGGAGATGTAAGAGAGGAGGTTCACAAGATCGCATCCGCGATGCGATCGGCGATGCGTTCTCCGGCGGTTCGGCGGAAAAAAGTACCGACGGCTCTCCCGCAGGTCGCTGAATTACGGAGCGTTGCAAAATCCCAACGTTTGCGCAATTAAGCGGCGAGCGTCTCGACCGACGTCGCTGAGAAAAGAAAACGCCGGGTTAAAATTTCGTAGTTGTAGTAATACCGGTCTCTCGTTAAGGTCTCGTGAACATTTTACCTCGTATACCTCTCGATTGCGCCACGTATCGTTACAATCCGAGCTGAATTGTTGCGCGAGCGTAAACGATCCAGCTAATAACCGCATTGCGGACCAACAGACGCCTAACTGAACAGCGACTTTTTATTTTAGCGTTTTTATTCTCCCCTCATAAAAGCGATAATTGCCGATTAAGTAAAACGGATGAATGACAACGGATAATGACAAAAGTGTAATTAAGGGGGGAAATCCCTGTAAAAAAATTTTTTTTTGCATTTTTTGTTTTTTTCTTAAAAAAATCATTTATCATCCGAAGAATGCTTTTTCAGTATTTTTAGCCCCATAGGAACCCTGAAAAGTCCCTAGATAGTCCCTAATTTTTCGCCAACGACTACGACGCGCATCGAGTGCAAAGACAAAACCGGCGCTCATTAAGTTCATCTAAAGAGGCCAGAACAGCTCGAAAGGGAAAAAAAACTGCTGAAATGGATGATTACCTCGAAATCGAAGGCTTGCTGTATGGTCCTGGCTTCGCAGAGTAAATAGTAATCATAAGTTACAATAAACTGTATTTTTCATGCACGAAAACTTTAAACGCGTTTTTCTCAAAACGTATTTTTTTCCGCGCCGGGCAAGATAACTCAAGAACTAATGAAGCTATCGACTCAAAATTAAGTGCAAATTGTTCTAAATTTTATTGGCCTTTGCATGAAGCTAAAAGTTTAATTGAATATTCATAATAAATATTATTTTCAACCATTTGTTTACAAAAAAAAAGGTGTGTTTTTCGTTTTTTCGGCCTCTAATTTTTATTTTTAATTTTTTTTTACTAAATGTAGGTTCATGCAAAGCGTAGTTACATATTTTAATGGAAAAAATGTTTACTTTTGATTACCGATGATTTCTACGACTTGGACGTTGCCCGGCGCAAACTCGAGGCGTCAATTTTGATTATCTGTAGCGCCGCCATTTTGTTTTTTTTTTTCACCCAAAAAAATTTGTACTTATAGATTAAAATGTGTCCAATATCATGTCCTTTTTCTAATTTCAATAAAAGCTTTCAGTTTTTCACAATAAATTACTGAAAAAACCGTCATTTACAGGGATTTCCCCCCTTTATAAAGAAAAGCTCCGGGTCGCTCCTGTAATTGTATCCGTGGTTGCAGCGACAGCTCGAGAACGTTACGTTGGTCGTTACGTTGATCTTGACATTTAAACCTCCACGAGCTTGTGATTCGTTCGTAATATTCTGTTTCCATGGTTTACGATCGAGCGATGGATGAATGAAAGTTCGTCGACGGATCATTTCTCGTCTCTTCTTTTCTCTTTCTTCTTTTTGCTGCACTGTTAAGTTCATAACGTTACATCATACTCAATTTGAGTTATTTTTAATTATAAGTCGCCACTGTTCCTACTCAATGTATCATCAATTTAATTAAAACAGTAGAATTAAATAATTTAATTCAAGAAAATGTATCAAATGTAGTTTATTTACTAAATAATATGTTAATGTGGATGATGTTCACTTTGAAGCTAACTGCAGAAATGGATTGACTTACATTTTGACACACATGAAGGTTAAAAATAACATAATGTTATTTAAGTTAAAGAGAATCTGATTACCATTGCGCGCTTCTTTGATATCTAACAGCATATTCCAAACAGAGTATCTACTTCTAGTATGAATTAAATTCCAGTCAGATAATCTCGAATTTCTTATGAATATTAGAAATTTTCACCAGTGAAATCGCTGTCCTTTCAATTCTCAAGACCTGTAAAAAATTAATTTTTTTTTCGCAACGAGATATTAGCAAATGCATTTCGAATTCCGCAAATACTTAGTTCCTGAGTTTGTATGTACTTAGTTCTCTCGATCAGTATCGTTTCGCAAGTACAATATGCCACTCCTAAATACCACTCCTTACATTCGCAATAATTTAGTGGGGATTGCAGCACATCGAGAGTCGTGCATCTGCACTAAGAAAAATATTTGAGGAATTCTGATTGAAAATGTGCAAATCGGAATTTTCTAGTTAGATCTACTAAATTCCAGTTGATACAACCAGAATTCTGATTGAGCGGAATCTTCTGGTCCATATATTTTCAACCAGACATTTTTCTTACCTATGAATCGGACGACCCGAATTCAAATCCAATCAAAATTCGAATCTTATTTGATTATCTCTCGAAAAGTAGAGAAACCCACCGAGAGTGTCTTGTGAGTATCTTGAACCCTTCTGTATTCTACGGGCTATTCAAAACTGGCCTTTGTAGGTCTCATATTGAGAAAAACAGTTCGATTATACCACCAAGACATTATATGGTTGAATGCATTTTGATAAACCCAGCAGAACGTCTAATTATCATAGGATAGGATTTGATACTTTATAACGAGAACGTTTGATAGACCTAAGTATACGGATTTTTATCAATCAAGTTGCTCGCTGAAGATAAACGTCTGTTCCAGAGGTGGAGTGCGAGGTGTCCAGCCAAGTGGAGTATTCGCTGCAAGCGATCTGGGGCGTCTGCATAAGAGAGCTACACCTGGCGCTCTGGAAACCTTGGAGCACGTTACGAGACGCGTCCCTGAACGGGACTCTTCTACAGGGCCACGCGCAGTATCTCACGCCGCCGCAAACGTATCCTTTGAGAATCACTCCGAGACGATTTCGTGAAATCGCGCGGTCTTATTCGCAAGTTTCGAGACGTGGAATAACAGGATATATAATTTTGCATAATCCATCTCGATGGGTTGTTTCTGGCAGACTAGTCACGTGTGCATTATTTTTGAAGGATGTCTGATGTCAAGCTCCAGCTTGTCCTTCGCGTAATGAAGATTTGAACGAGAAAATTGTACAATTGCGCGTTGGCGTTGTTCGTTAAATCAATTGAACTGGAAACGTGTGAAAAAAGTTTCGAACAAACAAACTCATTCTCGGTCTATTTTTAAGATATTTTTCTCGATCTCATTTACATTTTCAAGAATATTTGATTGCTCGCTCTCGTTCGCTAATCAATTTTTTTTACTTCGTGTGTTTTTTTACTCGTACATTTTTTTTTCGATTGCTATTCTTCTTGACCGAAACTGCAGTAGACAGCCACACGGTGAGGAAACGCTGAGATTGTCTCTACCAGCTCCGGAACTCGAGCTCGGCACCCCGCCACGGCTCTGCTATCCTCTGGTGATTTTTCTTACTCGAAGAGACAATCGGGATCCTCATCCTGACGAAACCGTGAGAAATGTTTTTACTATCTTGTAGATAACTTCTAGGATAACTCTGGTATATATTACGCACTCGAAAACTTAATTTCTCTATCTATCTTAATTTATCTAAAACTTAATTTAATATAAAACCTTTATTACGCCATGTACAGTCATACAATGGAGTGTAAATTAAATTACTTTCACTTAATAATTGTGTGTAAATTAAATTACTTTCACTTCTTTTATTTTTTCTGATATAAATTCGTGATATAAATTCTCGCTCGGAATAAGTACTGAAGTTACCCTACATATTTTTTTGTAAAAGAGAAGAAAAGCAAAACTCACCTCACTTTCATTATCATTCATCATCTCCCGCGACATTTGTGTTTAAGGTGGCCCTGGTAAACGTCGTTCACATTAAGGACAGCGTGTGTACATTGCCGACTTCGATTCTAGCGCAGTATTTGAAGCAGGCAAACGGCCAACTGTCTTGTTTGAAGGTGAGTGCAAGATACAACGATTAGTTCCGAAAGGTGAATCCCAGTATCTACCATTAATCATCGGCATTGAATATCTTAAATGTCGGACGCAAAAGATTTATATATATATATATATATATATATATATATATATATCGCAGATTAATTATTAATTGAGATAACTGTACCTAATATCTATCCTAGATCTAGTGAATGTATCTAATATCTGTATCTAATATCTATCCTAGATCTAATGAAGTAGGCCATAGTCTACTTGCTGTTATAATTACATGGCTATAAATTCAATGTTCAATCTTCAAACTCATGTAAATATTGAAAATATCTGATATTTTCAATTAATATTCAGAAATGTTTCCTATTTTGAATCTGACCATCAATGTTGGACTCAGCAAAAATCGTAACGCTTAGATTGACCGTATTGGGTAAAGTTACTTTATATTCCAAAAATGATAGTGATAAAAACATGTTAACGGTGGCCGTGAATTTCTCTCGAAACTCTCTCGCTGATAAACTCGACATCATGACAACTCGTGCTTGCGATTTTTCCGCAGCAATTGTACCTGGCCACGGGCAACTCCAGCAACTACGATGAGAGCGATGCGATGTCATCGGCTGGTCTGGGTTCGCCAGCCCTGGCGCTTGCCGAGCCGTGCAATAACAACGACAGCGCCGGCGCCGGCAGTCGCGGTGCTCTGGTGGCATCCGGTCAGAATGGTGACCAGGAGGGCGGCTCGCTTTGGAACACCGCGGGTGAGCAGCTCTGCGTCGTCTGCCAGTACTTCCCATTATCACGTGCCCTGCTACCATGCCGACACACCTGTATTTGCGCCTCGTGCTTCGGCAAGCTGGACCGGTGCCCGATGTGCCGCAGTCCGATCAAGAGCTACTTTTGCATACGCAGCGAGGAGTACATGCCACCGGAGAAGGAGATCAATTCTTGCAAGCAACGTCAGTCCAGCCACGGACCTACTCATTGGCTCCACGATTGGAATGATCGACTCACTGATTTCCTCGGCTTCGCCCGATAGGAGTATCACTCTCACTAAGGTCGCACGTTCTATATAAGCAAATGTCGGGATGGTCGACAGACTTTTTGTTTAACACAGATAACTTCTGCAGGTTTATTCCTATGTAAATCCTAGTGACCCGGCACAATATTAAATGTATCTTGAAATGATTGCGTTTCTAAAACGTAGTATTACATTTCTTCTTTATTGTTCAAATTATTTTTATATGAAATGTTATATATATATATATAAAATTATATATTANGCACAAAAAAGTGAAAAAATTAACTTTGAGAATACAAAACTTAGAAATTGTCATAAGTTCAAAGACAGTAATTGACAAATTGTTTCAATATAATATAAGAAACAGGTTTTAATTTGTTACTTATTCTTATTTTAACTTTTACAGCCATTGCAAATGACAATGATTTTACTCCGCTCAAATTTTTCCTATGTGACTGAAAAAAACTGTATAGTTTATAACTCAATAGATAGTTTATTAATTATTACTTTTATCTTTGATTTATATTGGAATAAATTTGTAGGACTTAGTTACAAAACAGAAAGTATCAATCGTACTGACACTGACATATCTTGATTTATCATTTAATTATAAGAAAAGTGCGGAAGTTCGTAAGAATTCACAAGAAAAATGCTGTGCAGCCAGTGAACATAAAAGCTCCATCATTTTTATTCTCGGCTCAAACAAAAATAATTTTAAAAAAAATCATTGTTTGATACTTTTTAATTTTTCATATAATATATTTTTGAGAGAAAAAAAATGTTTAAGATTAT
>JAANIC010000550.1:643383-659172 GCA_017607545.1 Acromyrmex charruanus | reverse complement strand
CTTATAGAACAAATTAAAAAAAAAATTATAAAATATATATAAAAATTCTGAAAAAGCTATTTGAAGGATTCTAAAGGTGGAAAAGATAAAAATAAAGTAAAGATTGATATACATGTGAAAGATTCATTTAAACCCATTTAGATAGAAGTTAGCCTTTTTATGTCTGGGCTAGATGTGTTTTTCAAACAAGAAGTTCAAGAAGTTTTTCTTTTTTCTCACGTAAAAAGTTGCAATATAAAAGGAGAAAAGATTTAACAGAATGTTATACATGTTGATCATTATGCCTTACGAAGAAAACTGTGTGAAGAATAAATAAGAACATTCTTAAAAGCATATCAGAAATCTTAAAACAGCTTAAGATAGCAGTCGAGGCACGTGAGAAATAATTTATTCTTTGCAATTGAACCTGCCTGAATTTTTTTGTAAATGAATTTTTGTAGATGAACTTTCGTCCACTCCACGTGCAGTTATAGAATATTATAAGTCTGTTCTGTTGAATCGGAACAAAAATTTGTAGCGCTATGAACTTCAAAATTCAAGCATCTGTAATATACGATCAAAAAAATCCGAAAAAAAATCAACGCCTACATATTTTAGTTATAAACAAAAATGATACAGTAAAGTTTTATTTTTTTAATTCCAAAATGCTCTTTAAATTCCTTTTACATCCATATACATAATTCTTTAAAACAGTTAAATTACTTAAAATCTTAAAATCCTCTTCTTTATAAGAATTTAAGCTCTTTTAGAAAATCATTTGAAGAAGGCTATAAACAAAAAACATATATATTTATTCTCAATATATTTATGAGAGAATAAGCTCCTCAATATTCAAATTCTTATTTAGAAAAAAGATCGGAGAACCTTCTTAAGCAGAAAGTATAATATAGTGCAGCTATAAAGAACGGATATAAAAAGAATTGTATTTAAAAATAATAAATATTACATTATATTATTTTATTTTATATTATATTAGATATATATTTTATATTATTTTATATTATATTATAAATACATTTTTAATAATATTATATTATATTTGAGAATAAGCTCTTCAATTTCTTCAATTCAAATTCTTATTTAGAAAAAAGATCGGAGAACCTTCTTAAGCAGAAAGTATAACACAGTGTAGCTACAAAGAACGTACGTAAAAGAATCCGTGGAAGCGAATCGCGAAGAATAGTGAAGAAGAAGCGATCGTGTGAAACGGGCCGCGCCGCGCATCTGACGTCTGACAGCGCTCGTGTCAACATCGCGAGCCGACCGAGTTTGCCAGGTTTGCCAGGTTTGCCTTTGTTTCCATCGCCGCAGCAGACGCCTGGATATCTTCCAATATCCTTACCTTCCTCCAGTGTTTACGGCGTTTACGCTCGCGGTGAACAATCAAACGATGTCCTTCGCAATCGCGAGCCGAGCGTTCCACGGAAATGTTTGTTTTGCTCGACTCGTCGGCCGTTGAGACCGGTCGCAACCGTCGTCCGTCAACTTAACCTCTACATCGCGAAAATTAACCTGGAACGCTGTGAATCCGCTGATTTCGCTCCGCGAGTCGCAGTCGTGGAGCTTCATCCACGTCGAGCTGCTCGTCCCGAATTGAATCGACCAGAGAAGCCTTCGAACTTCCTTCTTCTGGGTTATCAGGAGATTGTCCAGGTAAAGATCTTGATATGCGATAAACGACCCAGTAAGAGATTTGGGAAAGTTACTTTGTAAGTTATTTATAAGTTACTTTTTAGGTTACCTTATATGAGTTTGTTATAGAAATGGAGGGTATTACAAAAATAATACAAAATTGGAGCAAATGATAAAATATAATATAAAAATAGAATATCCGAACTTATTGTTCTCAATTTCTATAATAAAAAGTAACTTGTGACTCTCATGTGAGTAACTTGAAAAGTAACTCATTGACAAGCAATTTAATAATTTTTGATGCTATATAATAAATATATCTTTATAAGAATATTAACAATTAGATATTAATGAGAATCTGGGATCAATTTTATTTATTTGTATTATTATTAATAATCTCAAATGTTTTTTTAAACATGATATTGTAATTTAATTGAAATCTTTAAATACAATTAAATTATAATGTAATTTTTTATTATTATAATAAATTTTATCATGTCCCCTATTCATAGGCTTTTTTTGGTATTTGTTAAGAGTTTGCTTAGGTTCATCTTTAGATTTTTATTGACTATGTAGTCAATAAAATACATAGAGCATCTGAAGATAAATTTAAGGAAAGCTTCAATATAAAGCTTATGAATACGGATGTATGTTTCTGAACATAAGTTCGATCAGTTTACTTTTTGACATTTCTGTAGGGATACGTGTGGATACATGATGGCCGGCAATAACGAGCTCTGGGTGCAGTGTTTCACGTGCTGCCTGACTCCACGGCCAACGAGGAACAACAGGCGGAACAGTGGTAGGCCGCATCAGAGGCTCAGGATAGACCGGAGCATGATCGGTGTACCCACGAATTTCAGACACACAGCGCACATCAGCAGCGGCGACATCGACATGTCGATCGCTCAGCTGGCCGACCTCCAGGCGCAAATGCAGAGGAAGAGTGGTTTCGATACCGATTTCAGCGCCAAGGTGTGACTCAGCCTTTTATCGGTCCCAGATCCTGCTTTCTCAGATCAACACAAAGTCTAAAAAGAAATCGCGATACAAGACATTTTAAAGACGTTCGAAAGAAGAAATCTAGAATTGGATAAATTATTTGTTTGAAGCTTTATTGATTTTATTCCAGACAATTCCTCGTTCCCGTTATATAAAATATAGTTTTTCTCTTTTATTTCTTTGCCAGAGCTAATCAGTTGAATTGTTTTCACTTCCTGTCGCAGGCATGCTGAGGATAGCTTCGTCAATGTCGCAGCAGGATGTTTAACACGATAGCGGCGGAGCGAGAGAGCTTTATGTAACGGAAGGAAGAATGACTGATGTTTTCTTTTTAATATCCATGTTCCTTACTCGTCTGATGGACGAGCGCATTTCTTCCATATGAACAAGATTGCATTTTGCAAGATGCTTAGAGAATCAAGACAAATTTATGTACACTGGACAAGTCTCTGACTTCCATTTGGAACGGAAAACTGCCAGAATTAATCATGTACAGCGTACAAATAATCATTTATGACTTTATACCTCTATGTTTTTGACTGGAGACGCATTGCGTCTAAAAACTTAATATTCTATAATCGTATTCTATAAATCATGTGCCTTTTTGTCAGCGATCTGACGTTCCGTGCGGAAAAAAAATATGTACACAAGAACGAAGAATAGATCATTTTATTTGTAAAATTATTTAAGATTTAGAAAATATAACGTAAATGTGTAATTAGAGTATAAGTAAACGTATCACATAATATCACATAATATAATTCTGTACACGTAATACTTATCCTATTGTCGAATATTGTCGCGTATATTAATAATACAAGAGAGCATTGGCGATATTTATAAAACGGTGTAGTTCTTTCATGGCGACACCTCCATTCCTTCGATATGATATCGACGTCGCCGATTGTTGTATCAGCTCGCGAATTCCTTCGTGTATCAACTTCTTTCACCTCCTTTGTATTCTGAACACGGCAGTGTGGTCCTCCGATTCATAGATGTAATACAAATAGACCGAGCTTGAGGCACGATGTCTGAACGTAGAAAGAGAACGAAGACAGGAAGTAGTTTTTATTTCTCTCTAACGTGGAAAAAGGAGTAACCAAAAACCGCTGGCGACAACTTCGACCAAGCTCGACAATTAATTTAATCGACAGAATTGTTTACAACAAAATTTCAAATTCTATTCAACTGTATTCGTTGCTCTTAATATCTAATCTTTTTTTTTAGGTTTGTAACAAAAAAATTAATAACACAAATAAGCGAAGAAGTGAAGGCCATATTTGGTCAAAGCGGATCTTTGTGTTTAATATTTTTTGCTTGAATTTTCAGTTTATGCGAACTGTGTGCCGATTACATTGATTTACAAAATTTCATGCAAGAGGATATGAAGATTATTTCTACGATAATTTTCTACGAGCCATAATGTACCATTAAAATATTTCCAGGATTTTAAGATATAAGAAAAACATATCTAATTATAAAAAGAAAGACTTTTTCCACTATAATAGTGAAATTTGATTGAAAACAAGTTTTATTAGAAAACAAATCGAAAATGTCGATGGAATTTTTCTGATTCGAACTCGGCGTCCTAAAATATGTTAAAAAAAGTTAAGTCTTTTTTGCAGTAAGCAACTTTAAAATTTGTGAACTAGTGTTATTTGTTGGTCTCGAAACACAGTTCTGAGCTGAAAGTGGAGAACGTAATGTCACAAATTAAATTGACAAGCAATTACAAAAAATATCGCCCCATAATTTTACTGCTAACAGTTAACGACAACAAGCTGCTTGATGTAATATCGTCAGAGTTGATATGACAGAGTCATCCTGAGCATCCTATCTGTGAACGTGCGACGTACCGAACGTCTGCTTAGACACGAATGAGACGGAAAGAGTCACTCCATTATATTTTCTCCTCGCTCGTCCTAACTTTCCTATCGGAGTATCATTGACGTGAAAAAGGCACTTGATCTACTTTATTGTGTTTGATTGACCGGCAGGTTTAGTCTCAGTCCCAGCCTAGCTGTGGGATCGCCGGTGAATTTTACGTGACAACAACAGCTCGACGGAAAGCGGAATTGATCCTTGAAGATGTTACCGTCACTTCCCACCGCTGCCAATTCTCGATAGATGTATTTCTGTTTGCAGGAGGTCTTGTAGCCCTCGGCGAAGCCCTCGACCATGTCGCACTTCTGGCCTTCGTTCCTACAATCAAAAACTCACTATAAATATGTATCAGACGATTCTGTCCCCATATTACTTTTTTTTTTTTTAAATACATTGTTTTAGTTAACAAGAAATGTATGACATAATATGACATAAATAAAAGTACAATTTTTATTTATTAAAATGGAATGCACTTGACTGATTTCGTAGTCGAAGGGAAAGGATTTTAGCTGATTTTGTAATAAAGTGTCTTATCATTCTTTTTTTAATATGACTAGCGAATATAACTATAAGTAGAAATGATTTAATTTCATTTGTAATTAAATACACTTTTCTCTTTTAATTTTCATCAGATCAGTTTATAACTGCTTTGCACATTTTTTAAACATTCAATTTGTGACCTAAAGAACCCATCCAGACAATATAAAGTTTAAAATAGGAACATAAGACGTGGGCATTTGAACACTTTTCCATTTTTGGACGTTGTCTAGGAAGGAGTTGTTTATTTTATAATGATATCTCATTAAAAAAAATTTTTGAATATAGCTGCTTTCGATTATCAGGTACTCAAATAGAATTGTTCTTACAAACAAACTTCAATGCGTATTCCTTGTTTCAAGTCATCCTGGTTCACGATGAACAACCATTGATTTTCCTTGTTCTGCGCGGTTTGCGGATATACCACTTGTTCCTGCGAATTTAACGATTAATGATATTTCAAATGTTATTTACTAATTCTAATATTTATTACACAATGCAGAGGCAATCTAAGGAAACTAAAAACTTATTCGAGAGAATAATAACAAAAAGGTCAAATCAACTCACACGAATTGGGCAAAGCATTGATTCGCGCGACACCGTGTCTATCCTCTGTTCGACGTCGCCGACATCGGATATCTGAAAAAGCATATATACAGTGAGTGCAAAAGATATTCGTACAGAGAAAATATTTTTTAAAAGAACTTTATTTTTAACAAGTAAATATTATCCAGCGAGAAATGAATCATCGAATTGATGTCGAATCGATATCGATGATTTCAACATCAATTCGACGTGAATTCGACATTTAATTGACGATCATTTCTTGCTGGGTAACAATTTGTTCATAAAGAATAAAATAGATTGTATGTTTCTTAAAATTATATATACCAAAAAGATGTGTATTAATTATAGAAAATATATCATCTGAAAAATAAGGAAAAATTAAAAATTTTATTGTTTGGATGCTCAAAAAGTATTCGTACAATCGAGAAATTTAGCTTCTAAAATCAGGAATTCATGCGAAGCTCGTTTGTTTATGTTAGAAACAAGAACAGAATATATTTATTGTATAAAATTGGTAATTAATGTTTATTTTTTACAAATCAGACTTTTTTGGAAAATTTCCTTGTACGAATACTTTTTGCTCTCACTATATGTGTACGATAAGATACTTCGCGGAATTTAATAAACGACGTAAATAAAATATTAAATGATTATTGAATATTCAAGATTAAAATTGTAAGTACAATAATACATTACCGTACAGTAATACAAAACCGGCATAATTTCATCGTCAATCTCGAACGTAAAATTAATTTATACATATATGGAAAAAACAGTTTTGCTGAAATGTCTAATAATCTAGCTAGATACGGATATGAAAATAATGTTTCTATTTTTGTAGGATACTTAAACTGATTACTGGAATATTAAAACTTTTTGCAGTATTGTCATCAAGATTTAAGATAAATGTATTAGTGTATATGATTCAATTATTAAACAAAATGACAAAAATTTTAAATATTAAGCTTTAATGATACACACGATTCTAAATAAATTTGTATAAACAACGATTAAAGTTGTAAATATAATTAAAAGCTTAATATTAAAAATTTTTCTCATTTCATCCAATAACTGTTTAAATATAATAAATATTCACCAACTGTTCAATGACTGGTACATTTATCTTAAGCGTTCTATATAATCATTTTGATAATTCAATAAAATTATTTTCAGATCTGTATCTAATTAAATTTTTAGATACTTCAGCAAAACCATTTTTTCGTGCATAATTTGAAATAATAATTTTAATTTAGACTCCAGATCTTTCATTGTCATCGTATTGCATAAAACGACAAAAATCATAGCGTTGAAAAATATTTCAACATCATTTTCTCATGTCTCGTGCATCGAAAGTTTACATAACACGTCGAGATTATGTCAGTTTTGCAATTCTTTGTTTTGTAAAGACGTATATATACGCACAGCTAGATAATTATAGTTATCAGAATGTAAAATAAACTTCATTTTGATGCAATATGATGAGCTAGTGATATGATGAGCTAATAATAAAGCGATCGCTCACGCGTTCTTATGTGCGACAAAATCATTTCTAACCGAATCGACAGTATCGACACTCTCCAGGAATCTCAAACTGACGTTCCGCTGTATCGCTGCGTTCACCAATTGCCTGGGATAGTCGGCGACGTTCTCGCAGAATGTACTTTTGCGGCAGGTCAACGTCGGCATTGGTGTTCCCGACGATGAGATCCTACCGTCCGGGAAAATAATTTTCTCGTCAGAATTCCTGTGCATTGACGTGCCCGTGTCCCTGTGCGATATATCCGGACTCCTGTACATCGACATATCAGTGCTTGAATCTGCAAAGGAGAAAGATACCTCAGCAATTTATTATGAATATTTTTTAAAATCCTTCCACAATTGTTTCGGAATTTCTATATGAATATCAGAATTTTTCACATTTTTCTATATGATTATAAATTTTTAGAAAATTTTTCAGATTTTTTTATGCAATAAACAAATTTAGTAGACTTTTCAGACTGAGAAAGCCAATATACATTTTAAATATTTTATATATATAAATTTTGAACCCTTAGAAAATTTCTTAATCCATAATTTTCAAAGAAAACTAAAAGATATATTTTTTTAAAAATCTTCATAAAGTCAAACTCTCTTAAAAATATTAAAAGTATGAAATATAATGAGAATTTTTCATCAGAATGGTGACATTTTTTCCTAAAATTCTTCACATAATTTTCTATATAAATTTCAAAAATTTTCATAATTTAATTTTATGATTTTTAAGAAAATTTCTATGTAATTTATTTCTACAAATTTTTTATACAAATTGGAACACTTTTTAGAAATAAGGAGAAAATCTACACCTCTTCCAGAATACTTTACGTGAATTCTGAGATGTTCAAAGTCTATTTCTCATTCTATATTTCTAAAGAAAACTTATATAAACCTAACTAATAAATCTAAGATACTCTTTTAAATCTTTATAAATTTAAAATATGCAAAATTTTTTAAAAATATTACACTGAAAGAAAAGATTGGCTGCTGCAATTAAAAATGCTATGCCATATTTTACTACCTAATTTGCTGCAGCAACCAACCTTTTTTTCAATAATGTGTAAGATATAAGAATTTTCTTCATCAGGGAATTTCTATAACACACGATATTTAGAATGCACGCGCTATCGTGATTTCGTAAATTCTCGTTTTACGGAGGAAACCGCAACTTTAAATAAATAGATTGTGTTTAAATCACTGGCCTCGATCAAATTATAAATAATTATTGATTCGTTCTGGGGAGTCATTAAAAAAGAATGTTGATCACTTGAAATCAATACTTATACAAGATAAACATGCCTTGCAGTGATTTTTTTGATCTACTTCGAATCATCCCATCGCTCGAAAACTTCTCCTTCGAAGTGTCCTTCTGCATCTGTTCTATCTTTTGTGAACAACAATTGTCGTCTTCGTCGTTGGTCTTCTGCGGCCATTCTTGCGGTCGCAGAAACACCTAAAATTATTTACAGGTTTTAAGACGCTTCTTACCATCAGATTTATAAGTATCTTTCTAAGATACCTATAAGCATCAATTATTAAACTTCTTGTCAATTTTAATTTATGATATTATTACTATCCTAATTCTTTTAGGACTGAGTACTAAAAGTTATAAACTGAAAGAAAAGATTGGCTGAAAATATGGCATAAAATGTTCGGCTGCAGCAGCCAATCTTTTCTTTCAATGTAGTTAAATTTCGCGAGGATCCAAATTGGCTGCCTCGGTCCTTCCATTACTAAAGCTTTCATTTCCTAATTGTTGTGTATTCACATTTACGGTCTACTTCGTTTAATATTGTAGAAACACCTGCTGCTCGTACGCCTCTTCGATCACTCTCGAAATCGACGTGTCCTGCGACGAGGAACTTCCGGCGTCCAGTGACTCCTCCGACACCTCCGAAGAAGCGCGAGGATATCCTTCGATCAATCGCACCGTCTGGCACACCTGTCGAACGAAGAAGGTATGAAAACAATCGGATCTCGACCCGGGGACTTTTCCTTCTCTAAAAATAAGCTGTTTTCCGTGAAGTACGCGCGCGCGCGCGCTTGGAATTATGTAAAGAACCGTCTTGTTCTTGGATCATGAGGTCGGATTCACTGCGCGCGGCGCGGGAGAATAGAACGCGATAAGAGAAAGATAAATTATTTCTATACCGAGGTTGAGAGGCGGCATAAGATCCTGTTACAAGCAAGTGCATGCAGCCGCGAACGAGATTATATAATAATGCGGTGTAATTATTCCGCGCAGGCCGCCGGTATCTGAAAGCATTTCGAGAATAAAGGATCATTTATTCAAAATCAAGACGTAAAGACATCTTTCAATTTTAGACAACTTTACGTTGTTTGTGAAACTGTCGTAAGTTAAATAATTAATCAATTTCTTATAGCTTATGGCATAAGTTAACAGTTTATGATATCAGTATAAATAATCCTTGAAAGAGAGTAAAAAAAGAAGGTTTTAATGCTTAGTTTTTAATATTTATATGTGACATTTGCGACGATACAGTTTGTCGAATTAATCCAAGATCTGTTTGTTTTTGATCGAAAATGGCTTTATTCTTTCTTGTTTATATTTATTTCTTTTCCATTTCGCTGTTCATTTCGAGAATTTTAATTTCGTTGAGACACTGAAAAAAATTTTATTAAATATTTGTTTGAATAATAACAAATTTACTAAATGTAAATCTATATTTATTTAACCTATATTTCTTTATCTTAACAATCTAATTAATAAACTAAATATTTTTTTATTTTAAATAAATGTTTATTTACTGTAAATAAATTTTGTTAGTACAATATTTTCAAATAAATATTTGACAAAATTCATATAAATTTTTTCAGTGTGAAAATATGTTGATAATTTATATATTATTTAAATAATATGAAGTGTTTAATTTCTACATAAGTTTTATAGGGAAAATCTTACGAAAAATTCAAAACATACGCGTGAGATATTCGCATAATTTCGGAGAACTGTCGTAACGCAATTTTACAATATATGTGTCCATAAATATTCTCCTCCCCCCTTCACCCACCGGTAAATATTGCATCTTAATTTTTCCCGTCAACGAAGCGGATCGCCAGGTAATCCTGCGACTTTTCCAAGTAATCCTATCTGTCATCGTTTTATTATTATACATTCTCGTGCATTTGTGATACATATATGTGTCACAACACCTTGTGACAGCTTCCGAACGTGTTATTTAAATCTGTTCATTGTTGGGAAATCTTGTCAAACTAGTATAAGAGGAAAAAACCTAAGGCAATATATATTCTAGGAAGAAAAAAATGTAAAAGAGATAAATAAAAGTGGAATGTGGACGACCGATATTTCGTAAAAAGGGGATGACGGAAGAATTTAGGAACGAGCATTCCCCTCACAGAAATTCAATGTGATACTGATTCATTACATTCTAGAAAGTAGTAAGTAATTTTTAGTGTATTTTGAATATTAAAAGTACTGTTGCTAAAATAAGCAATTACTAATTAATATCTACCTTCCAGTAAAAGCACTGTTATTGCTTTACTAAAAATAAGTAATGAATCTTATCAAAAAATTATAAATTATAAAAATTATCTTTCAGTAAAAGCAATGTTGTTTAGTGTTTTTAACACACAAAGTAATTAATTACTAACTTTCAATAAAAGTATTATTATTCAATACTTTAATACTAAAAATAAATAATCTTATGCCTTGCAATATTAAAAGCACTGTTATTCAATACTTTTAATATCCAAAATAATTAGTAATTAATCACTTTCAGTAAAGACACTGTTGTTCAATGCTTTTAATGCTCAAAATCACTATTAGTATCTATTAAATTTCTGTAGAGATAAAAGAATAAAACAAAGAGTTTTTGAAAAGTCTATATTTTCAATATAAGCCATAAGTTTTCAACACAACTTCAAAACATAATTGTTTTTATTACTTTTAAGTAACACTGCCCGAAGGGCAGTCTCTCCTTTTTTGCAAGAAGAGCCAAAAAACTCGAGCGTTCCGCGATGGTATTGAGATAATGAGAATAATAAGGACATCGGATACTAATCTCCGCAGTAAAATCCGCAATAAAATCCTCCATTTGATATTAGTATATTCGTATACACGCATATTCGTATTGCCATCGACACGTTTCTGCGCCTTTCAACCGACATGACCTCCATGCGGGCATAAATCCCATAAATCGTTGACAAGTGTTCAGTGATTAACGATTTAAAAATTCGGAGAAAGATAAATATGAATAAACAAATCTAACAAATACGCGATACGATTGTGAAAATATTCAGCGATTGATCAAACGGGAAAGACACGCATCAATTCCAAAGATTAATAATTCTGACAGCAAACATGATAAATAAAAAATCGAATTCGATGATACATTAATTGTTAGAAATTTTTCTGATTGAAAATAGAGGAACCAAAAAAATCTGATTATATCAATTAGAATTCTGCATTGAAAAGAAATTTAATAAATTATTTATTTGAACAGTGTGTCAATTAAATATTTATTAAATATAAAGATATATTTATTTAGTATAAAAGACATTTGATTTAATAATTATTTCTTTTTATCAGATAAATATTTATTTAAATTTAAGAGATTTTTTTCTCAATACGATTATCTCGACTAAAATTACAATAGATTCGACCAAAATGCAATCTACAATGCAATCAACTAGTCTATTAATGCATTCATTACATTAATTGCATTAATTCATTACTGCATTAAATTCTAATTAATGCAACCGATGCACAGTTTCTCACCAGAATGAGTGCCAGATAGTCGGTCCACTTCAGACGAAGAGTTCTCGATGTCATCTCAAGAAGTAAAAAAACGTGGAACGTCGTGTAGAAAACGAAGACTACCCACGAGAGCCACGCGATACTGGACGACGATCGACACGCGGCCGCTCGTACTCTACTGATCGAAGTGATCGGTTAGCGCAGTTCCGATCCGAGGGACCACCTCCGTGCGGTCCGAGACAGAATCGACAGGCGGGAGAGAAAGAGAGACGGAGAAGAGGCTGATTCGCTTCCGGTGCGACGCGACTTGGGTTAGGAGAAGAGCGGGGGTGGAACTGACCGCGACTGACCGGCGGCCGCAACGCGCGGAAAAGTCAGACGCACATGAGACTATATGAGTCCGAATATTTTTTTATTCCTTCTTCCACCGTCGGTCTCGCATCCTGAGTTGGAGGGGATCGTGCCTGAAGGTAGTGGAAAGATCGAAGAGGTCTAAATATGGTGCAAAATCTTGATTTTATTGCTTTTCTTTCTTCTTTGATTTTTTTGTTTTATTCTTCTTTAAAAATGGTACTTTCGATCGTAGTGAATTCTGTTTTTATTTCATATATATATGTATATATAAACGGAAACATTTATTTTTTTCTTCATTAAGAGAATAATATAAGAATCGATTAAGAAATGTTCATTCATTTGGAATGAAGACGCAAGAAAATAGGATTTATAATTATTTCGCGATAAAATTATGAAAGATACTTATTTTTATTTAACGTAAAATTTTTCTTTCGCTTGCGTATAACTCTCGATTATACTTTGAACGGTGTTACATGAGTCACAAAAAAGCAATGTCAATATTCATCCATACAGCACAGAAAGATTGCAGAAACATTACAGAATGATTCCACTGAAACATTACAAATTGCATAGTAGTTACGAAACGTTGCTGAAGCATTGTTGCAAAATTCCAACAATGTTAAGATGTCCGCTTTTTGTTATGCTGCAACAAAACGTTCCAGCAATATTACAATGTAATGTATTTGGATAAATTTTTTACGAAGACTCTCTCTAAAATGAAAATTATTATTACATATATCTCACTAACTTTAATTTTTCTACAAATCACATTTTTAGTGATATGTGCTTTCCAAAAGCAATTTTTTATGATAAAACCATAAAATATTCCAATAAATATAGTATTAATTCTGAAAGATAAATTTATTCGTAAGGATAAAGCATGTATGTGTGTGCTCCGAACAAACTACAAATATTATCCACATTAATGTAATAATACAGTCGCTTGGTAATATTGCTTCAATCTTCTGTGCCGTATGGGTATTGACAAATAATTCCAAAGTTATACTCAATTTTTAATGAATCATATCACGAAAAAATTAATTGGATTATTAATTACACAAACTGCATTAATTGTAAAAATAGGAAGCGTATATGAATTGCGTTAGTAATAAGAATACTTACCCATACAGCACAAAAGATTGAAGCAATATTATTGCAATGTTGCAATATTGTAGATTGTAATGTAATATTACAGAGATATGTTACAGAGAAATGTAATTTAACAATATGCCTGCAAAATGTCAGTAAAATGCTTGTAATATTCCACAAACATTGCAAAATTGTAATTCTTTAATTGTTACAATAATAATAATATAAAAATATAAGTTTTTACAATATTTATGTAGTACAGTCTTTTAGTTTAACAGTTGTTTTTATGATATAATAATTAATATAATTCATTTTATATTTAAATAAAAAATTTATTGATCTCTATTATTTGACGGTCATTTCATTAACTAAGTTTTATATTTATTTTAAATATGAAATCAAAAGATTGTATAATATCGAGTTTGAATACAATCAATGCATCATTATCGGATAAGACGATAAACAATTAAGCCGCCGAAAACGATTTATCGAAATATTAATTATGTGATCGATGATGTATTTATGCCTGATGTGAACGCAAGAATAAATCAGCGCCTGAACTTTATTGATAAATTTCATACCGTTATTTTTTAATCGATTTCAATTGACTCGGAGTGGTTTCGAATTAAAAAGAATCACTGCGATTTACTTAATCCATGATTAACTTACCAAGCGACTGTATTAATGTGGATAATATTTGTGTAGTTTGTTCGGGGCACACATACATGCTTTATCTTTACGAATAAATCCTTCAGAATTAATTAATACTATATTTATTTTATGGTTTTATTATAAAAAATTGCTTTTGGAAAGCCCATATCATTAGAAATGCGATTTGTAGACAAATTAAAGTTAGTGAGATATATAGAAATAATTTTTATTTTAGAGTCTTCGTAAAAAATTTATCCAAATACATTACATTGCACTATTACAATATAACGAAAAGCGGACATCTTAACATTGTTGGAATTTCGCAATAATAATTCAGCAACATTTCGCAACACCATGCAATATTGCAATATTTCAGTGAAATCATTCTGCAATGTTTCTGCACTCTTTCTGTGCTGTATGGGTAATAAAATGAATATTTTTTTTTTATTAATTTTTAATTCGATTGACCCTCTAATCATATATCGTAGTAAGAGATTCAATCATTCAACCCTTCTATCTGTTTTGAACTTATTTCGCAATAATGACGATTTGACATCCCCAACAGCACAAAACTTGGAGCAATATTGCTGCAACGTGTAATATTACAACAATATTGTTACAAGTTCTGTATTATATTATTGGGTGTTCGATATTCATTTTTAAATGTTAAACGACAATCGCATTAACATATTTCATAATATTTACAACAAATATAATTGATCTGTGCAATATATATGTATAATTAAGACCACAAAAATATTTACAAAATATTTGAAATGAGTTTTATAAATATTTACAAATACTTCGTAAATATTTTACAAATATTGTGTGCTGTCTGCGAACATATATTAAATCGGCTTGTCGCCGATTTAATTGAAAGTGAACGAACCGCAGTCGGTTCATCGCGTCGCGCGTTTGAATGCTGCGCAGACCATACGAAAGTACGAAACTCGTCTCTTGGTCGCGCGCGTGACATTCTTTGCTCGTAGCACCATGTGTGATATAAAAAACGTGCTACCGACATTGTGTGAATACATTAACTCGTTGATAAACATAGGATTAAAACCCGAACATCTAAGGCTGGCCAAGTATAACACCCCGGACGAAATCGTCGTAAGTATAAGTATCGGAGATTCGAATGCGCTCGCGCTAACCTAACCTAACCTAATTTATCTGGCGAGACTGATAATCCTATCGCGGTTAAAAACATATTTACAAAATTAGGTCAGAAGGGAGAGCTTTATACCAGACATTTACCGTAATTACGGAAAATCCATATGGACGTGATATTTATTTATGTATACAGGAAAATCTTCAGTAAATAATTTGACAAGTCTATTGAGCGCAATCATACGTTCTGTGTGTAGGCTGAGAAGCTGTGGAGCATACTGCGCATTCTGAGCTACTACGCCGCCAGAGAGAAACGAGGCGACATAGATTTCCGAAATTACGGTTCGTTTCAATGATTTGCATTTTTAATTGCATTGCCGAGTGCATTGCAGATCGTATTCTAGATTCGCGTTCGTTTGTTTTAACAAGAAGCGTGCACGTTATTCCAATTAAGAAAAGTCTTCGCGCCGCAATTGTGTATACATAATTGTTATAATTGAAGAAGTAAAATTGCTCTTATTGTTAGCATGTAAGAAAAAAGAGGTATGCAATCTTTTTGTTTAAAGTGAAGTAATTAATTGTGCAAATGTAGTACTAAAAAAAAAAATTTAAATACACGCATCTGTAAAAAAATATTGAATATATTTTTATAATAAATTAAAAAAATATATTTTTTTTAAATTATGCGTTTT
>JAANIC010000550.1:632957-643094 GCA_017607545.1 Acromyrmex charruanus | reverse complement strand
TAATGGTATATTTATTAATTTTATAATAATAATTAATTGTGTATGGTTTAAAAGACATTTTTTATTTAATATTGTAATATTATAATATTAATATTTCTTTGTATATATTTATACGATATATATTTTAGCACGAGTGCACGCGTGCAAATGCGTGTGTGTACTCAATTGGTGTTTCTTATAAAAAGATTTTACATTGTCAATCGTATTTCCAGACGCTCCATCGGCAGTGAAGCTGCATCTCGCATTCTTACAATACCCAGTGATCGAGTTCTACAGCTTGTCGCAAGACGGCAAACATAATAGAGATGCGTTGATAGCCTTAGCTTGGCTGGTGGGAACGCAGGATGTCCTCACTGCTATCCTTCAAGCGAAACTGGTCGATGGCGTCCTAGGTGCCGAATGCTTACATGTAGATTCATCGGAAGTCAGTATCAAACCTTTTAACGTAAATACAGTGAAAATAAGTGAAATCTATTTTCACTGTAATTAATGAAATCTATTTCTTTAACTGAATAGATAAAGAGTAGCGAGTCAAAATAAAATGTCGACTTTTCTTGCAGTCTTTCGTACTGAAGAAAATCAGATGTATAATTTGCTTGTACTTTTGCTTATACTTTCCTTGTGTGCTTTTGTTAAATAATTAACAATTAAAGCGCATTGATAACACCGCCGATCAGCTTGATATACAGGGTGTCCCGAAATTTTTTGTCAAGCATTTTTGTATAGATAGAGCGGACTAAACTGAGTCGAAAAGTCCTTTACCATTTTGCAACTTTCGCAATGGTTAACAAGATAATTACTAAAAATTGCCGAATATCTTTAATATTTTTTTACTCAAATACTATCAACTTTACAGAAAAATAGCAAGAGACAAAAATTGTTTATTTTTTTCTCATAAAGCTCTAAGAATTTTTTAAGAATTTTTTATCGACTTTTTAGTACTGCATTTTTTTATCGGTAACTATTTTTACCAACATGAGAAAATACGGTATTAAAAAATTTTGAATAAATTCTCAGAACTTTATGATAAGGAAACAATTTTTGTTTCTTGCTATTTTTCCGTAAAGTTGATAATATTTGAGTAACAAATTATTGAAGACTAATATTCTGCGACTTTTAGTAATTAATATATTGTATAATTTTGTTTACTATTGCGGAAATTGCAAAATGATAGAGGACTTTTCAATTCAGTTTAATCCGCTCTATTTACCCAAAGCGTCTGGCTAAAATTACGGGACATCTTGTACAGTGTCTTTTCATATCAAAGGAAATTCATTTATATATCAAAGTTCTATCCAGCCTCCATCTTTAATTACCGTACCGAATGATCAACCGATATCAACAAGCGGCCAGCTTAGCAGTATCCTGCACTTGAATGCCACAGTAAATCTAAACTTGCGGGAGATCAATGAGTTGATCCGCGAGCGGGCTAAATTAATATCTAAAGTGCACGCGGTGAGCATCAACGTGAGTGGTCTACCGCATTTGAGCGTGTCTGAATTAGTGTTGATGAAACGCCTCTCTAGAACGCACATCCTCGACGACGGAGGAGGTGTAAGCTCCGAGAACGATCGACAATGGCTGCGGGAATTCCGCGAGGCCGGAATTTTACTCGACGTGCGCGCCAAGTGGCTGCAGAAGAGGCACGTGTTCTTTGACTGGATGGTAAATTTTACTCTTTGAAACTTTTAGGGTAGTATTCATGAAGTCCATTCTTATTTTAAGACCGTCTTAAGTAATATTTTAAAGCACTAATGTGACTTTCTGGACCGTAGTTCGTTCTTTTTTTACAACCTTCTTATAATAATGTCTTAATAATACGCGATTCTCTGATTTTATTCATTATAAGATTGTAGTTAAAAGAGACAGTCTTAAATATAAGAATCGACTATACATATCTGCCTAAAAGGGAATCTCATTCTGAAGAAATCTTACTCTTAAAGATTGAAAATTCAACCATTCTTTTTCAAGATAGATTTAATTTTCACTCTTCAGAGTAAGATTCCACTTCAAAAAGTTTAGAAAATACAGAAAGACGACAGACGTAATGAAGAGTCGTTCACATCGAATCTTTTCAACAGCGCAAAAAAGCTCTTTCTTTCTCTTTCTCTTTATTATGACATGGAAAATAAATTTGTATTATAATAAAAACAAAGAATCTCTTTCCTAAGAATTTATCATGATTACAGACACATGAGAAACATTAGAGCATCAAATGTTACAGAACTTAGCAGAATTTCAGGAGAGAGGAAGAAAGAGAGATACGGACAAGATGATGAAATTTGACTTAAGTTAAATTGAGAGACAGAAAACTTCTTCATTCATTGCAATGCAAATTGTTTTATTCTTTCTCTAATAAAATACAAGTAAAAAAATTACAATATAAAAATATATGGTAAAAAAAAGATAATATAAAAATATTTATGTTGCTTTCATATTCGTAGAATTTGCTCCGAGTTGTTTTATAAAAGATCGACTGTTGTTGAAAGTATTAACTGTTGTTTCTCACACAAAATAATTCTTAAAAATCTTTTCCAGTTTTTTACATGATAAAACTAAAAAAATCGCCTAGGATTCAAATTAACTTGAGTATCTGGAGATAAGAATCAGATAATAAATCACAAAAAAAGTTCTGGCAACGTTATATTAATTGTTGCAATAATTCGCATTGCAGGCTACGGTGATTCAAGAGCACAAGAGATCTACAGAATTGAATCCAAGAATAATCAATACGCGGGAACTCGCCGCGTTTAGCTCGCTGTTACGTCACGTAATTAGAGACAAATTTCGAGATTTCAAATCCGAGAAGACGGTAGATGGCGGTGGTTCCATGAACTGGTCCTTCAATTGCCCGTCTCGCGCGCACAGAAGTCAATGTAATAACGCGGAGGCGCAGAGCTGGTTGGACGATTTGAACGAGCGCCAAGATCGTGAGGTGGAAAATTTTCAACGAAATAGACAACGACTGGCCGTCGAATTGGAGGAAATGTTGAAACTGATACCGTCTGTCATTCGCGTTTGACCGATATGTTATTATGTATCATTTCATAGACGTTTATATTATATAAAAAAGAATTATTTATCAGTACACAATAATATTTCATTACTTATCATTACTTTGAAATAAAAAAATTGCTTAAATTAAATTAAAATTATATGTCATTATAAATTATTTGTGTTGAATTTTTGCATGAATAGGTGAAAAATGAATGAATGCATTTAATGATTGAACGTCCAGCGTGCAAAATTATCTATTTACTATCGAAATCTAAAATATTTCCATCGTTTTTCGCTAATAATGATAAAACATTTGAAGAAACATTCGTGTGAGAAAAGATTCGCATAACTTTTCATTTCTGATGTAAATCAATACGACTGCAATAAAAAGTCTTTCTGAAAGTCTTTCGATATCCAATACATCGGATGATTAATATGCATTAAAATAACAATAATAATACAGAAACTTATGAAGTTTCTATATGAAATCATAAATTTGTTGATATCACTTTAAAAACATTGGAAATATTTTATCTGGTCATTCATTTTACATAACGATTGCGTATCTTTGAGAGAAAGAGAGAGCAACATCAAGAGTAAAGAGAAAAACATGGAATTTTATGTCGTGACGACAACCGTTTGATCGACAACACCGAACGACGAGATAAAAACATTGAATATTGTGACGAGGAAGATCCCAACAACTGTCCAATTGTTGGCCTTGTTCGCCTTACACATTTGCTCATGTTCCTTGACATTGTAGACGCTGTTCCATATCAGACCAATACCCACAGCAATCTGTAGGAACAGGCTCATGCTGATCATGACGAGTGACGGATAGAAGTATGGATGCCGGCCGTCAGTCTGGAGAACGTAGCGCATCTGATTCGCGTTTGCGGACAACAGCGCCAAATCCATCATACCCTGGGCTAGGGTCTTCTTGTGCTGGTAGACATTCACGTCCGGAGTGATGACCTGTACGGCAGGCGTAGGAGGAAAGATGTTGCTGGACCAATCAGCTTGCGTTCCCACGGGTAATCCCGGTCCATTTCTGCTGTCGAAGCCGATCGGCGCAGATGGCTTTTTATCCAGCACGTCGGACTCCGCTACGACCGAATCCGATCCCCGCGGATTGTCGGCGAGATTTTCGTCAATCTCCGAGACGAAACCAGCGCGCAGTCCGATGAACGGCGCTTCTGCCTCCGTGTCGGTGGACGTCAGGGGCTTCGACACCTCGTCGTTAATCTCGTCCAGATACAATATTTCATCATTACCAAGCTTCTTTGTTTCATTCATGTTGGAAAACCGTAGAGAATCGGTTGAAGAAATCACCTGCGAAACAATGTAATTTTTCATATCACTTCAATTTTTATTCTATCATTGCTTGAAAAAACACCATTCTACAATCAGAGAAAAATATAGCAACTATAAAGAATTATACAACTATACAGATTTATACGGGAAATTTCCCGAAATTTGCAAATAAAAATATTATATTATGAAAGTTCTCGAAAAAATATAAATTACAGAAGTATTTAAAATTTGTTCTAAGCGGTAGTTTTTGAGATATGAAGGTTCGAAACTGGCCCCTAGAGATTATATGCGGTTAAATGTTTGTTTTTGAATAGGACTTCCGACCACAATAACGAAGATATTCTCGGCTATCAGAGATAAAAGCATAATGGTGATAAAACATAAAAGTGATAACTTTACAAGTGTTATGTATAGAATTAATGTACACATATATAATTGAATAGACTATTTTATAATTATTACATATAATAGTTTATTCAACTATATGTGTATACATTAATTTTACATATAAAACTTATAAAGTATAATTCCATATAAAATTTTGTGTAAATTTTATATATACATTTTGTTACATTATAAAATTAAAAAAAAAACAATAGAAATTCTATAGGCTCTAATGAATTAAATTAATTAAGAATAACAAGCTTGTGAAAGCTTGTGAGAGTTGCAATTACATCTAATGCTGAATGTAATTGCAATCAAGTTTTATTGTATATAACAATTAAATGAGTAAAACATTTCGATCTTTGGTTTGGATCCTCTTCAGTAAATATATAATTGATAAACTAAAATATATACAAAAAATGTAATTAAAATGTACTTAGAAAATTAGATTGTGTTAAAACTTACAAAAATATTGTTTGTCTTATATGTGAACTGTGGATAAGTCAATTCGCATCCATATGTCGAAATTGTCCACTAGATTTCCAAGTTTACTAAATAATGAGTTACGTCAATAATATAAATATGTAATAAATAAAATTGAAATTAGAGTGGTGGTAATTAATTAAAACTTATATGGATGTTTGAAGATTATTATGTAAAGTTGACAAAGTGCTTGTCATGGTGCATTGTCTAATGAGAACGTTTGTCACACAATAACACAAATTGAACTTACTTGAATAACTTCAATAAAACTATGGAAGAGGAGGAAGCATCAATTTTTAAAAATTAAAGTAGCGTATAACGGATCCAAAAATTCTGTGTCACTTTGTACATTCAGGTCATTTTTCTGTTTATGTATGTAAATCATTTCTATTAGTCGTTTGTTTAAGAACCTTTCTATATTCAAAATTTTTTTATTCTCCCAATCCAAATCATGTGCAAATTCCTGTCTATGTGCCGTAATAACCGAGTGTTGTGATGTTTTCCAATTAATATGGTTCCTATGTTCCTTAATTCTTGTCTTTAACATCCTGCTGATTTAATTTTTAATTTCTAAAAATTGATGCTTTTCTCTCTTCTATAGTTTTATTGAAGATCTGTTTGTATTATTATGTGACAAACGTTCTCATTAGACCATGACAAGCGCTTTATCAACTTTTGCACAATATGCCAATTTCCAAATATCCACGTAAGTTTTAATTTAATTAATTTCCATCAGTCTAATTTCAATTTTATTTATTACATATTTATACTATTGACGTAACTCATTTAGTAAATTTGGAAATCTCTAGTGAACAATTTTGACATATGGATGCGAATTAACTTATCCACAGTTTACATTAAGACGAACAATATTTTTGTAAGTTTTAACACAATTTAATTTTCTAAGTATATTTAACAATAATCTTTTTGTTGTATATAATTTAGTTTATCAATTATGTATTTACTGAAGAGAATTCAAACCAAGGATCGTTTCACTTATTTAATTGTAATATACAATAAAACTTGATTGCAATTACCAGCATTGGCTCTCATAGGCTGTTATTCTTAATTAAAATTTAAAAAAATGTTTAAGTAAATTGAATAAACTATTTTATACAATAATTATTGCAGTTACGGAATAATTTTTTCACTTGTACGACAATTCTACATATAAAACATACAGTTATCACTTTTACAGTTGCCATCATTGTGTTTTTTTTCTCATATTCAGGAATCTTTATTATCGCGATCCGTGAATGAATAAAGTGATTGAACATTTCACTTTTTGTGCATTGCTATATATTTATTTCTAACAACTGTCGCCATGAAGAATCGCGACTAATTGCCATATAAAACACACTCACTCTTGTGTTTTTTAAAAATCTAAAACGTAAATATCCTTTGAACGGCTAAACTATTTCATTCAATTGTTATTATAATGTATCACTTTTTCTTCGTTTCCTACATAACTTCTTTAGCTATTTTAGCTAGCACTTTGTAATTACATCCCTTACAATTGTACTTTATAACTTTTAATTTATAATTCGAACATTTGGCAATTTTAGTTTTTATCCGCTGGTCGCTCAACAAGTGTGTCTTTAAAGAACGAGCATATTTCTTTAGCAATTTAAAAAAATTATTTGTTTTCTTTCAATATCACTCACCGTATTTTAAAACACTGCAAGTGTCTTCTCTGACTTTACGGAACGAACAAAGGATTCACGATGTGGGTTGTCCGAGTGTCCGATTCGATGTTCTCCGATCTACTGGTCTCGTTGCCGCGCGCGGCAACTGATTCATCCATCCTCACGTCACGATCGCCATACTATACGACGTTATACTGGGAACGTATCATGGCCGCGTGGTTTCCCGGGGTTTCATGTCATAGGAAAACGTACGCGATCGTTACCGTAATTAAAGCTACGCACGGTCCGGCGTAAGCTATTAACACTCGCTGTAGAATTCTTCCTATCTCCTCGTAGAATCTTTCTCGTAAGCTGCAATCGCTTTGCAAGATGAACTAATAATATAATTGAATATTTTGTTTTTTAATCGAGCGCAATCTTTATCCTGAAAGAAAAAAGCCACCATAATTAATCTTTCGAATTATTAACTTCTGTTATTTTTGTTATTATGTCACAGTTAGATATTATAATTTCATTATATTTATAATTTTTCATTATACATATGTAATACAATGTAATAGTACAAAATCTTTTTAATGATTAATTTCTGCTATTTTTGTAATCATGTCAACGTTAGATACTTATAATTTTAGTTATAATTCCTCTTTTTTTATAGAATATACAGGGTATTTGATAATTGTTCTGACGGAGTTCGTGAACATGTAGAGTGGATTAAACTGAGATGAAAAGTCCTGTACTATTTTGCAATTTTTACACATTTTTATTTGAGTATAAAATTATTGAAGACCAATTTTCGGCAATGTTTAGCAATTAATATCTTATTAATTATTGTGAAAATTGCAAAATGGTAGAGGACTTTCTGTTTAGTCCTCAGTTTAATATCTACATATCCACGAATTCCGTTCGAAGAATTATCAGACATCCTGTATATAATATAATAAACAATGTAATTACTAGCTGCTACTATTTCTGTTATATCAGAGTTAGATGTTATATAATTTCAATTATGATATATAATATATATCCAGATAATATTTTGCAGGCATTTTGCTCAAAATTTATCCTCATTTGATGCAATATTGCAAACAAAGAAACACACAAACTGTAATAGAATAACTTTAAAATAACTTTGTGACAATAATTATGGTAAAAGTGTTTGATTATGGCAATATTTCGGAAAAATTGAAGCAATTTTACTTATCATGAAAAGTTAATTTGGCAAAATTATGGCAACATACAAGCAAAATTTTATTTAGCAAATTAGCATGGCAACATTATGACAAGAAGTATCAGCAAATAAATTACACTGCTTTGCTTTTGCACGAATTGTAATGTGGATAATAGTAAGTAACACATTATAATACAATAAAATAATACATAATAATATATTATAATAGTACAATCTAAATATATATACATACTTTAGAGTCGTTCCTTCTTGAGGGAATGATTTAATTAAACTAGCTATGAATTTTCAACAAAATACACATTTGACATTTAATCGTCGCACTTTGTTGTATTTCTCTTTCATGCATCGCAAATGTTTTATTGGTAATATAGAGAAACGGAATAGAATCCGACGACATCAGTTCACGACTGTCTCGTGTACTGACCATGTGTCTCGGCCACGATTTAGAGTCACGCTTCAAGGTCTTCTTCCGGCGAAACGATTCGTGGAAGGGAGAATGGCAATGATCCAGGAAAGCACATTCGCGGATTCGTCGCTATAAATATAAATACGTTGTCCGCATTTATTCTCCCGCTTCAGTCGCTATAATCACAAGCGTGGCGGCGTTTTTTTGCAAATACCTGCTTCGCGTGATAATGGTATTCATAATATTCATGAGACACTTTGCATTTCTGCATCCTCGGTCTACAGGTACAAAAGTGATCTACATTTTGCGTTTCCGTCCCGCCGATCTAGAATATAATTTTGAGAAAGCGTCATCGGGTGTTTCCCGAGGTTCCTCGGACTTTCCGCGTTACATTTACATGACGCAAATTGACGCGCGCGGACATTACCGCGGGAAATTGACGATTTCGAATACGCGTATAGACCCGATAGAATAAAACTGACGGAAACTCTGAATTAAGTCATCTACACGACCTTCTTTCAGTTCTCGCAAATGTTGATTATGAGATAATTAATAGTACGCGGTAAACACCAACTAACAATAATTACATGATATACCTATATGTATATAAATTTCTCACTTAATATAAATGTGATGTAACACATGTTTTACGTAATACAATTAAGTAAGAAATTATAATAATACTGTATAATGTTATAATTTCCTATTCAATTCACTGTTAATTGGTGTTTAGTGGAGTAGATTAGGAGGAAGATATATTATAATAATCATGAATTAAATTAAATATTAGTTAAATTAATAACAAGGGCTACGAGCCAATTAAAATTAATAACATTTAATATTTAAAATTAGATTAGTAAAAAATACAAACGTTTCGACGCTGATCGGATCATCCTTAATGTTAGAAAAATAATTACAATAAATGTCGGATTCTTATATTACAAAAATAGTGTTCTGTACGTTATAAAGATTTTTAAAAATGTAGATACGTGTCAAATGCTTATGTCTTCCTTCTTTGTTACGAATATATAGTCTATTGAGATATTAAAAGTGAAACGTTAAAATCGCTCAAGATAATCGGGACGTTCGTGATACTCGCATTTTTCTTCAATGAAAAGTAATTTATTTAAAAGAAAATTTTCAAAGAAATCAGTTGTTAAGTAACGAATACAATTAATAAATAATTACAGTGTATAAAAGAAACCACTAACAATAATTAAAAAACGAACAGAAGAAACAACTTTTTTAAACGTATAATGCATAGAAAAATCATTAGAGTTATGTTAACATTAATATCAATTGCAGATTAAAAATGAACAAATCAATAAATCAGTGCATATTAAAATACAAAACTATAAAGTTCGTCTACTTTTAATTATTGTTAGTGGTTTTTTTTATACACTGTAATTATTTATTAATTGTATTCGTAACTTAACTGGTTTCTGCGACAACTTTTTTTTAAATAGATTACTTTTGAAGAAAAATGCGAGTATCACGAGCGTCCCGATTATATTTGAACGATTTCAACGTCTTACTTTTAATATCTCAATGGATCATATGTTCGTAACAAAGAAGGAAGATATAAGCATTTGATACGTATCTACATTTTTAAAAATCTACTTTATTACAGAACACTATTTTTGTAATAGAGAATCCGACATTTATTCTAACATTATTATTCTAACATTGAGAATGATCTGATGGTGTCGAAACGTTGT
>JAANIC010000550.1:617845-630107 GCA_017607545.1 Acromyrmex charruanus | reverse complement strand
TTAAATATTAAATATATATATATATATATATATATATATATATATACAGGGTGGGGCAGTAACTCTATCCACTTTAAATATTTCCGATATTTTTAGAGATATGTAATAATATATTTATTGAAATTGTATAACATCAAGAGAATATATGTATATAACACGCTCACGGAAAAGTGTATTTCAGATAAAAATGAAACGATTTCGAGGANTATATATATATATATATATATATACAGGGTGGGGCAGTAACTCTATCCACTTTAAATATTTCCGATATTTTTAGAGATATGTAATAATATATTTATTGAAATTGTATAACATCAAGAGAATATATGTATATAACACGCTCACGGAAAAGTGTATTTCAGATAAAAATGAAACGATTTCGAGGAAGACATATTTTTTTAAATACTTGAATGTATTTTTATTAGATTGTTTTTTTTTTAGGTGCAAGCACTTAAAAGATGTTAGTCCAAGCAGAACAGCAAGTCACGATCACGTCAAAATGATATTAAAATGAATCGAAAATGATTGAAAAATGACTTTTAATGATCATTTTGGAGTCATTTTGACATCATTTTGATATCATAATGACTTGTTCTGCTTGGGTAGGTGGATGTATTAGATATATAGGATGCTGCCGATATTTACAGATCAGTAAGTCAGGTTGCCTATCTACTTAGGGGCACGCTTTACTGGTAATGCGGAATAAGATTAGATCGCAAATCCGGCGGGGAATGAGACAAAAGGAATTGAATTTTACATTCTGGTATAGTGTAAAAATATAGTCAAAAATATGATATAAAATATTATGTGGATGACATTTTTTCTAATAACCAGATTTATAGAATATTAGATAAGTTTAACTCTTATCATGACATATTGAGATTCACAGTAAGTATTGTTATTCAGTCAGATGTTCCATAAAATAAGAACCATAGAAAGATTCTTAACTGTAGAAATTAAAACTTTAGGTGGCCTATTTATCAATGTTTTAAATATAACGAGTAAGTATTGATCAATAAAATAATTCATAATGCATATAAAATTAATTTTAAAGGAATCATAAAGCCTAATTATGAGTACAGATATACTATAAGATACAATAGAATTATTCTTTTCAGTAACTTTTACTTAACGTTATTCCTTTTTTCAATCTGTAATTAATACTTAACATTGATTTGCGGCATACAATTCTTGTTTTCCTGCTACATTTCCTGCAAACAACCTTTGAAAGATTTAGCAATTACTCATCACACGTTAAAAAGTTATTAAAAATGAAATAGGGATTTCAACTCCGATGATGCTGACCTTGACATATATTGTCAAGATCATGTGACTCTGAGTGACCATCGAAGCATTTTGGCAGTCGCTCGTTCATTTTTAAAAAGTATTAAAATTATAATGTAATATAAATATTAAAGTATAAAATTAAAGTTATTAAAATTAAAATGGACAGTTTATCTCCGATGATCTTGATCCTCTCATATGTTATGAAGATCATCACACCGAATAACTTTCGGAAGGTTGTAGCAATAAGCCCGTCGCACGAAGTTATTAAAAATAAAATAAGGAATTCGATTTCGATAATGTTGACATATATTATCAAGGTGATGATCCTGAGTGACCCTCGAAGGGTTTTGGTAGTCGCTTGTTGATTATTAAAAAGTTATTAAAATTAAAACAATAATATAAAAATCAAGACTCAAGTAATTAAAAAATTCTAATACAAAGTTACGAGTCACAAATCGGATGATAGTTGTTAACAATTAAAATTCATCGAAATCTAATACATGTAATATACAAACGTTTCAACCCTTATCGGGCTATTCGACCTTCAGTGTCGTACAATATATAATTAACGTAATTAACTATTCTAAAACATCTTCGAGAACATCTTAAAGATTGAAGCTAAGATATTGATGAAGAGTCAACGTTAGTGTTCTGTATGGGACTGTGGCCAAGTTTTGCCCATAAGTCAACGCCAATAAAAATGGCGTTTTTTTAATGTCAGCATTATGCGGAACGCGCACGCACGCACGCACGTACTAAAAATCTGGGCCAGTCATCAAGCCTTCTACTAATCTACTAAACGAAGAAGTCCGCTAATCATCATCAGTTGTTTTAAGGTGCGCCTAGGATATCGATCATGCAACTTTTTCCCTAGGGCGGAAACGTGAAAAATGAAAATTTATTGAATATACATATGTGTATATGTTCATACATACATACATAAAAATTTTCACTTTTCATTTTTCCGCTCTAGAAAAAAAGTTATATAATCGATACCCAGATTACCGAGCCGAACCTCGAGTATTTCGGCGAATAACAAATGCTTATTGAAATTTATTTGTAAAAATATAATTCGTAAAAAAATTTTCGATTCAAGACCAACTACACTCTCAAGACCAAGATCGAGATGTGATCAATCGAGACGATATCAAGAATTTCGAAATTAGGCGGAGACCGAGTTCGAGATCAAGATAGTCTTTTATCTAGTCTTTTATCTCGTAGAGACAAGACCGAAACATTAGAGTAGGATATAACAACAATAATAATATGGGTTACCATAATATGGGTTACAATAGATATTCAAGCGTAAGCATTTGTAAGTAACGAGTTCGCTATCGAATTATCATGTCGCTAGGGAAACCAGTGTTGAGAGAGAGAGTGGGAGGAAAGTATTTCACGAGCGAGACATTCCTGTGGTGATGCTCAGATATTCTCCGAATTTGATCAAAAATGGAGAACGGCGGCAAAACGGCAGCGGCGATTCCCTCCGAGCTTCTCCGAAAGATGTCCCTCGGAGATGCGTTTTCGTTCCTCTTAACTGCTCATTAATAATGAATCGCGTGTCCGTTATGTAAAGCGATAAGTAAGCTGCAAATAAAGTAGTCGGCCGTTGAGCGAATATGGAATCGCGCGAACATTGTGCTCGCTGTCGCGCTAAATCGATCGTCCGTTATAAGAACGACGACCCCTGTGATCATTACCGACCCCAGCATGTCTTGGAAAAGCGGACAACCTTCTCTCCGAAAAAACACTCGCCTGAATGTCTCAAGTTCCGGGCCTTCGAGGAAGAAGAACGGAGGAATGGTATGATAATTTTTTCTTCTTTCCTTTTTTTCTCTTGGAGGACCATCGAAGAAGATTTGACATAACATCGATAGGCCCAAGGTTTCTTTGTATCTACAGCAATGCTTAGAATTAGTATTTAAAAATTAATTCATAAATTAAAAATAAATATATGTAAATAATTATTTAACATTATTAATTAAATTATGTTACAAAGTTTTTATCTTAATATCTAAATGTGGTGAAGTATTTTGAGATATTGAAAAAGAATATAAGGTCAAAAAGTTTTATTATCTACAAATTTCAGAAATCAAAGACTTTATTTTTGAAAAATTACTTAAATTATTTGCAATTTGTTTCTTTACTTTACAGAGTAAAATATATCATTCAGATATTGAAAAATATAAATCTTATCAATCATTGTAATTTTTTTGATTAAAATATATTCCTCATCAATTTTATTACTTTAATATATTGTTTAATTATTATTATGTTAAAATTGCACATAGAAGGGCTTTTACCGTAATATTTATTTTTATAAAAATAAATATTACAGTGAAAGGCATATATTAATAAATTACTTAATAATCATTCACATAAGCTCTAATTCATAATTTTCTAACACAAAAGAATTCTTTTGCTCCAGAGATCGCCGCCTGCATCGACAAATTCGTTTTGGCGAAAAGATTGCACGCGGAGAATCTGCAGCACCAGCCACTTCCGGATCGAGTAGACGATTCCATCTTCAGGAAAGGATGTCGCGCTTGTTTGACCAGCTACAAACGGGACGCGAAGTGGAATCAGGATCGAGCGAATCTCGCAATGAAGGTAGAGAATCGCTTTGAACCTGCGCTCGGCTGCAAGAAGCCGGAGACTCGGATGGATCTGGCGATCTGCTGGGAGACGCCACTAGACCCGGTATATGAGCCTCGCAGAGCGACGCACATCGACGGTTCCGAGGGTGGTTCAGCCCCGGCGATCTTTGCCATGATCCAGCACACTCCGGTGCCGAAGAATCGCGAGCTTCTGTCTCGGATCGAGAAGAAAAACAAGTGCGATTGTGCAAGACAGGACGAGGAGGAAAAAGATAGGAATCGAGGCTGCTATAATCGTTCCTACAACGGTGAGGAATAATATAGCACGGGAAAGAAAGGATAATCGATCGGACGTATAGAGTAGTTTAGGACAAGGAATGTTCGAATGCGGTTAGTCGATTCTTAATTAATACTTAACTTATTCTTTAGAAATTTATGTTATTTACAATATATACTTCGCGTTTTCTGTCATTTTATTATTATATGTAATTTAATTATAACTTTGTATAAAACTATATTATTAATCATCGATATTAAATATTATTAATCATTAATCTCACATATTATTCATAAATTAAATTACCAATATATTATATAACCATTAATTATTTGATCAATGAATTAATGCCTTTGTAAACCATGCACTGGATCTCGATGTGAAATATTTTCCTTTATTTAATCTCTTATACAAACTCCAAACGTTTCGATCTTAATTCGGATCCTTTTCAATGTCAGAAATTTACATTCGCGAAATTATTGTGTTTCCTGATACACTATACATTAATTATTGTATTTATAAATAACATATTTCTATGTATTTTTAATATAAAATTATTGCTAGTGTTGAATTTATTAATATTTTATACTGTATAATTTATAATATATTTACGTAATTTATATTATATAATATATTGTTTATTTAAATATATTATATATTATTTACTTAATTTTTTTTAATAGTAATTTATGCTATATAGTATTATTTGCTTAATTATACATTTGTATAATATATTATTTATAGAGAAGCATGTTAAACGTCGCGTAAGCGAGAAATTAAATAAACAATTAATAACAAATTCGATCGTAGAACTCTGTGGCGAACGGCGTTGCGAGAAGCCGTTGAGGTCGAATTCCGTGCCGCGCATCACCGAGCGTAAGTGCACGGCTTGCCGAGGCGGAATGGAAGCAGAACTCGAGCGGCGAAGAAAGGATCCGAGACTGATCCGGTCCGCGGTGGGTTTCGCGCTCGGTCTCGAGGAAAAGCGCGAGCCGACGATAGGCGACGACGTCACGCGCAGAAACGGATTACCGCCGATGAAGATGACAGTGCCGCGGCCGAGGACTCCCTTCGCGAGGCGCACTTTCTGCATCGACACTCTGGCACCGCCGTTCAGCGTGATGAATGGCTGCCGGGATGCCGACTACCCCGAACACTGGCGCCTCATGTCCGTGTACCAGCAGTCATACAGGAACCCGCAAAAACGAAAGGCTCGCCGCTTCTAATCAGGCCGAGGATGAATCTAATAAGGGAGATAATATGAGATCTGTTTTATGATCGAATTAGCCTAATTAGTTTTATTGGTCTAAATTAAATACAGTTTTATGCAGTGAATCTCTTTCGAGGCTCATTGTCTGTTAAAGAACTAATTCCAATTATTATTGATTATTGATCCGTTATAATAGTAAGAGAATTTTATAATATTTCATTGAGGTTTTCATTGTTAAATAAATGATTAATCCTTAAAAGGAAACATAGGAAAAAAATCTTCCTCCGATTTCGATACGGTTTTAATGTGTTGTAATTCAAACCGTAATTCTTAGTATATTTACATTTTAATATTTTGATATATATTTTTAAGGAGTGAAACACCAATCGGTTAGTTTTTTTCGTCAAAACTAGAATAGATATGAAACAATTCTTTAAATTAAATAATTTAAAAAATATAATAATTGTATACAAAAATATTTTTAATTAATTTTTCGTTTATAAAAAAAATTTTAGATGTTTTTATTATTATTATAAAGTACTCNCTTAACACATTTAATTTTTGTTTATTAAAAAATTATTTTTCATCTTTTCTACTTTTTACGAAAGAAATGTGTATGGACACGTATAAAAAGATATTCCTTATTTTATCTAGATTTATAACATTAAAAGCTTATCAAAATCAGAAAAAAAAACATTTTTCTGTGTTTCCCTGTTTTCCGTAGCTCAATAAAATATTGCCGTTATATAATATAATTATATAGTATAATAAAATATGAATGAAATTATTGAGAAGTTATAAAAAAATGAATTAAGATAATAAACGCAGAATTAAGATAATAATAAAAAAAAACTAAAATAAATAAAGAATAAAACAGAAAGTAAAAATATATCTTGTACATTTTCACAACATTCGCCTTAGTCTTTCTTCTTGACTTTTATACTGCTGATATTGACATTTCCGGTCATCGTCATCGGCGNACCTTCTCGAGTAACGACGTCTGCTCCACACGCGCGAACATGACATTTTGCAAATACTCCAGGAGATTGGGATACGACTTCAGGGAATTTTGAAAGTCGGTACGCGACAATATGTGGACCTCGCAAATTTCCACGGCGATGACGCTCGCGATCCAACAATCTTCTTCCATCAGCAGAGCCAACTCGCCGAAGTACGCCCCATCTTCCAAGTGACAGATCTGTAAAAACACAGGAGTGATTCAACTGATCCCCAAGTAACATAACATTAATGTTATAGTTTCAACAATGTAATTATTACACTAAAAAGAATTATTTATTTGACTAAATTAATTTGGTTGCTTTTATTCCTTTTGTTGGAGAATATATATATATATATATATATTTAAGTCTAATGTAACATAGTTGATTTAAATACATCATACATTCTTTATTGAAGGAAAGATGAACTAATGTAAGTTAATGTGTGTTATATTACATTGGATGCTTTTCATTATTTGATGACACAAGTCGACTATTCTCTGAATGTCAAGAAGGATAGAACGATACTTGTGTCGACTTGTGTCGTCAAATGGAAAGCATCCATTGTTGAGTGTGAAATTATGACATTGATGTTACTTCTTGGTGTTTATGCATTGAACTTCGTCGATGGAGATTAGTGCACACATTTAAATCTATCAAGACTTTAATGCAAAGTCATATGCTGCGACGACCGACAATGTGAGGACAAATCCAAGGCGGATTCCTAATAAATCTTTTACCTCTTTTTCTAGACCGTTATAGACGACTACGGTGCCGTAAGCGATGAAGTACAAAGCATCACCGTGCGCACCAGCTCTAACTAACACATCGTCTGCCATAAAAATCTCGGAGCGTATGGCACCGACAAATTGTGCTATTATTATTTCCGTCAAATTTTTGAACAGATCCACGTCATTCAGCAATCGGTGATAATTGTGCAGAAGAAGCTTCTGAAACGATAAAGAATCAATTCTACAAAGAATTCTAATGAAAACAATCTCATAATATAATATTTTTCAAAATTTGTCATATTTTCGATTTACAAAGAAAAAATACATTTTACAAGCTTTTTCAAATTTTATAATTTTTTTCTAGAAACTATATAAAAAATGAGAAATTTTTAAATATTTCAAAATTTAAAAATAAAAAGAGTTCTAAAAAAGATGTAGACTTTCTACAATCATTACTTCGACAAGTGTTCCAGTACGTATTTCAAAAAAATTTGAGAAATTTTTTAAAAAGTTATAAAACAGAAATTCTAAAAAACTTTAAAATTTACAAAATAAATTTTGAAAATTATATTCTAAAAGAAATTTCATTACGGTAACATATAACTTCAGAACAATCTTATAGTGCATCATTTTTATCATTTTTGTGAAGTCTATCTCTTTTATGAAAAGAATTCACGAATATCGATCAGAATGAAAACGTTTTCGTAAAAATATACTTTTGTATTATATATTCTTTATGAAATTTTTTAAGACACTCTACTTCTCGCAAGTAGGGCGATGCGTGGTTGATAATAATCTTGTCTCTCTCGAATCCCTTTTTGTTGCGGTAATTGTAATAAAACAGCATTCGCCGCTGCAAGGAATGCGGCAATTCCTTGTACGACATGTACTGTTGCAACTGCTCAATTAATTGTGAATGTCTCTTATGAGTGGAATGAATCGTCTTCATTAACTGCGAGAGTTGCGCTGTGATCGTTTTGAGAAAAAAAAAAACACTTTTTATTGATTAAAGAAATCACAAAACTTAATCTTAAGCTAAATAAACTTATAACGACAGAAGAATTGTGAAAATTAAAATAGAAGAGACATGATTTCAGAAATTTAATACAGATGTATTATAAAAAGCTTTACGTCACTGAAGATTATCTAAAAGAGATAAAAAATTTACGAAGTTATATAGCATAAAGATAAAAATAAATATTTCAGAGCTTGTTTCTATATCCAAATATGTCCAGTATTTTGTTAAATTATAGTACAATCTTTTGTTCAAATTAATTAATTTTAATAAAGAAATTTTCTTAATTAATCTAATTAAACAGGACGAACGTACCCAGCATATAAATAAATCCAAGCAATCCGAGGACGGAGAGAATCATATTATATATAATATCCTCTGGGGCTCTGACATCCAAATAATGCGTGGATGTAGTTAAGGCAATAATAGCTCTGTTAACACACGTTAGGTAAATCTGGAATTTTGTTTTCCTTTTCAGCATGTAAGACGATCGTATCCATGATCTACAAAGTTTTTAATATTTTTATTACTTTTCGTTTCGGTTGGCCGCGAATTTTATATAATTATCGTAGGGAAAAAACATCCTAGTAAATAAATTAATAATAAATTGTTAATATCAAACTTGCTCAGAGGTGAGAAATCCGATTTCTCTGTTAGCAATAAATTCATTTGTTTCCAAAGCCTGAGTAGTGAATATATAACCAGACAAAAAATTGGAAAACAAAAACCTTGCAAATTTAAGCTTTAGTCGGTTTTGATCGATTCTTACTATCAATTTACTGTTAGGTCAATAAACTTTGAATAATTTTTTCGACAATTTATTCTCACGTTACGTCAGTAGATTTTGTTATTTATCTGCCATCAATTTATTGACATTATTATAACAGGATATAAAAGAATTTGCTTAAATTTGGTGTCTTTTTATCAATATTTGTAGCAAGTATTTGACAAAATTTGTTTTCGACAGACTTATCTTACTGGGATCTTTTCAATAATCTCTTCAATTAAAATTGTTATATAAACAAAAAAGAATTAAAAAAAATAGAAGTCCATACAGCATAAACTTCCAGGAACATCCCAAAGACATTGTCGAAGAGCGTACTAGAAATATTCTCAGAATATCCCCAGAACATCCTTCGATAAAGTATGCTATATGAAAGCTAAAATAGACAAATAATAAGATAAAGAGAGAAAACAAAACAAAGAAAAAAAAGAAAAGAAATTACAGATGCTTTTATATGTATATTCACTTAAGATATTTCTCTGGCTATAATCGCATTAGAAAGTTAATCGTTAAAAATAATATTTCTACATTACATATTTATTTTTTTTTTAAATTTGTAGATTTTCGCCGTAAAGTATTAAAACTTCGTAAGATTTGATGTATGAGTTTACATGTTAAAAGCTGAAACGTGTTAAAAACTTTGAAGATGAATATTTTATAATACGACACCGCTAGAGTCTTTGAAACTTTAACCATGTATACATAAAATTATTTCAAACATAATATCCAAATTTAAAAAAAATCTGTAGAAACTCAATTTCTCGGAGAAAATCTCCTTAAAATACGCTTATTGCTATATACGTAAGTGATTAATAGATTTAAATTTTTCATTCGAGGTACAACGCGTAGATTTTATTGATTACTAACGCATCATTCTGTCCAACCATCTTGGCGACCGCCAGCGGCAAATAATACTCCAGACAAGCAGCCCAGTGCACGCACATAATGATGATGACGCTAATCTCCGCTATCTTGTATAGAAGGAAATTCATTTCGTAAACCTGTAATTTTCATGTTTAATGTTTGAGTGAGTAAGATCTCAATCGATGCGTCATACAATAAAGACAAAGAAGAACAATCGTGTAAATCCTAACATAATAGAGTTGGCGAGAGTATTTGATGACCGTTCCCATCCAAAGTATCTTCAGTAAGTTCAATGCCGCCAAGTACCACATTGATTTGTAAAGCACGATGAAAAATTCCAAGGGTAGCACTGGCAACACATTTATGACGAAGAAACCCCGCAGATATTTGCTACATTTTTATCATCTTGTAAATCATTAAAAAATTCACCTTTCCAAACAAATTCTTAATTCCGCATTTTGAAAAGAATAGAGATTAAAGGAGTCACATAAAGCTATAAGAAATTTTATACAATAATGTGTAATAAATTTTTAAAAATATGGATTCATACAATAATTAAATTATAGAGATTTTTCTTGACATACGACCTCTATTAAAGCTATAGGGAGGGGGGGGGGGAAGGATTACTATTGTACATATATAATCCCTACACTGAAAAAAAGGATTGGCTGCTGCAGCAAACTAGATGGTAAAATATGGCATAGCATTTTTAATTGGCTGTAGCAGCAAATTTTTTATTGCAACAGCCAATTTTTGCGTTAGCCTATCCGCAATGTCAGTGTAGGATTTTAATAGATTAACATATAAAAAAATTAAAATTGGGTGCTGCAATCAATTTTATCATCTAATTTGCTGCAACAGCAAATTTATCCAATCCTTTTTTTCAGTGTATTCTTTTATTTAAATACGGATTCTATATTATTTAATATGGATTTTATTTATAAATATGGAAAACATAGAAAAAAATAAATTTTTTTTATCATAGACTGATCTTAATGATTAAGGCTAAATGCTCTGCATTCGTACCTTGCTACGATCTTTGGATTAAAATTTATTAGTTGTGTTTGACAATCATAATGACCGGTGAAAAACCAGATCACAATGTCGCATATAAATACGCTGTCGATCGCAAGGTTGAAAAGATACCATTTCTCAGGTTCGTCGAAATAAAATGCGAGAAAGACAGGAGTGATCATTAAAGCCGCTATAATAAACAGCGTCATCGCAGATTCCCAAAATATTCTACATAAATTTTGTCGGTTCAGTACTTTTCGTTTTACAATTGGAACAGACTTAGCCAATTTGTTATTTAATTCCGCTTATAATTTTATGGAAAAATCTCTGGCTGACCTGAAATCACTGAAAGGATGGATCATGTTGGGATGGGACTTGAGGTGTCGACTAATCTCATAATCGGTCGCCTGGGTGCTCTTCAGGAAGTATTGCATGAATGGATGCTTTCGTGACGCTATCCGAGTACCAAGGAACCAACGTTGTAGTTGCGACCAAAGAGAAGTTCCGGGAATCATTTTCATCAATGAATCCTCTTTCGGCGGCACTTCACAAATGTGTTCCAAGCACGGCTCACGTGGTAAATCTTGCTTTAATATTGATTATTATTATTTTTATTGTTACAATAACAAAATTCCAACTTGAGGCAAATTAAAGTGCATATTACTGTGTTTCTTTAAATTCGTTTTATTATTCACAGATTGTTACAAAATATTGAAGGATTGCTTTGTATTACGTTAAAATATTCTTCTTTTTAATTCATATAAAATTACAAATCCATAATTCCTTTACAATTATCATATTTTTTATCATGTAATATATGTCTTCAAAGAAACAATACATAGCATATCGCATCCGAAGAGTTACGTATATTATCTTATTTTAAATAACTTTATCAAAATATTTATATACTTTCGTGAATTTATTTTTCTTTAATAATCAGATAAAATTGCAAAATGATAGAGGATTTTTTGATTCAGTTTAGTTCGCTCTGTCTACACAACAAAAACTTTCGGGACATCCTGTATAATAAAATATACGAAATACAAGAAATACAAGAAATACACGAAATACAAGAGAGCTTAAAAACGAATAAATATCCTTATACTTAATTAATGTAGCAAAGCGATTGCAATTTTTTTACTTTTTTGGAAAAATAATATATTGATCGATATATTATAACATATATATATTTTTTAAAATTAATTTAATACTCGGATAAGTTTACTAAATCAAATGCTCATACGATTCAATATCATTGAATGAGTGAAATTAAAATAGAATTCTGTCTTCTTGGTATCTCTTCTAGATGATGATAGCATACCTGACTTGGTATCTTTGTAGGATCGGGCACAAAAGCCATTAAATCCATACTGTTTCCTTTAACTGTGACTTTAAAAATAAATTCTCTAGTCTCTTCTCTATATGACTTTTGTTATTTCCTTGAAATGTCCCGTCCTTTTGTACAATCTTTCGTTATTCTCC
>JAANIC010000550.1:547837-598952 GCA_017607545.1 Acromyrmex charruanus | reverse complement strand
TCTAGGTTTTTCCAGGTTTTTTTCAGGTAGTAAATACTCTGAACTTTATTATCAGTCCTAGAGAAGATCTTTTTCTTATTTCGTATCGATGGTGTACAGCGGATTGTACAAATATTGTAACAGAACACAGAGACGCATATAATAATAATAATTATTATATATATATAGACATATCGCGCAAGAGATAATATACCTAATAAAGTTTACACTTTAGTTTTTCGTTTATCGCTTCGTTCTTTGTTCTAAACGCGGGGAGACTAACTCAATCGTCACGCGTCCTGAAGAAAAAAATAGTAACGTCAAAATAACAGCTAAGTAAATGAGATAATCCGACTTTCTATATCTACGTGATCTCCAGGAAAGATTATTACATTATAAAGCTACGCGAAAAGAAGTATCGTCTCTATATCGAATAACGTGCATTACGTGCGTTACGCGCCGTGCGTATCATCAAGTATCGAAACCGAGAAAAGAGAGGAGGGAACATCAAGGTATTTACTGAAATCTTGTAAAAAAAATTCTCTAAGAATTTTCGAATTTTCCACGTATTTTTGTACAAAATTCTAGCTAAGGCTAGAGAATTATTAATGCAACTTTGAAATAAATTAGAGTAAAATTATACATTAAAAATTAATACACTGAGAAAAAAAAATGATGTTATATTAAAATTATTTTTTCAGTGATAAAAAACAGATTTCGAGAGACTATGTTTATCATTTTATATAAATGGAGCTACGAAATTTGTAGAATAGTACAGGGAAGGTTCATTATATATAATGTAGTATCAATGAGCTACTCTTGCTGAGTATTGTCTTCTACTCTGATTTGTTTAATAAAAACTCGCGAGATATGCAAGAATATATGTGGATGTATATGCCACATACATATTACTGATTGTCAACATTTTGCATTATCAAGAAAAATTAAAACAATGTCTTCAGAAAGGGATAAAATTAAAAAATAAAATTCTAAAAATATCTCTAAAGATATAATTTGATGCTAATGTTCGACGCTCATTTTTAATATCAAAATAGGCCAGTATCAAATAAATGTCAAACATCAATTTTGATCATGTGACCTAGTTTGAAGCTAAAAAAAGGTATATCAACATGGGAAGGTACCTTAAGTCCTGATAAAATTCCTGATTTTTGAAAGTAAAAAGAAATCCCCTGATAATTCCAGGTCTTCTAGGTTTTTCCAAATAGTAAACACCTTGAACTTGTTCCAGAATGAAAGTGCGTCGTTGCAGTTCCTTTCTATTTGGTCTCTCCCTCCTCGGCGCCCAGATTTGATTATTAATCCAGGCTCGATCCTTCGGAGCTGAGGAATCATAATATGCTTACGTCGGAATAGAAAATTCCGGATAGAAAATTTTCATCCGTTTTTCTTTTCGTGGAAAAGAAAATCGGGGACGCACGTTTGCAATAAGAAACGAATCGCACGTGAAGCGAGAAAGGCACTTCGCATGGGGGAATATTACCCCCTAAAAGGCCGCCGTTAAACGCGAGACGCGATCAGGGAAGACAATTCTTCTTTCCTATTCTATCGAGAGAGTTACTTTGGTAATGACTAGGTCATATACTACGTCGCGCGCGCGCGCGCTACGTTAGTTTAATAGGTCGTGGTGTTCGTGTCCGTTATGGCCTGGCGATTGGCTTACTAAATAGTGAATAGTAATCGTAATGGCGCGACACGCCAGCTTAGGCGCTTCCCCGTTATGGCCATCCTTCGCATCGCGTTGCTTACACGCACCGTAAGCTCGTGGTTACGTTACGACGAGACTTGATGAGAAATGTCGACTTAACGCGAAAACTTGTACTTTACGCTCGGCGCCAGCTTTTACGTTCAAATCTCATCTCAGAACTCACGCTCAGACTCAAGAGGACTAATCGTCGAAACATGTAATCTCGAAATGCGGAAACGGTTCGGTAGTCGCGCTTTGGTTTAAGAATTAAATAGTTAAATGGTTGATTAAGATTCAAACAGAATTCTTCCGCCGAGATTCTCTCTCGAGACTCGCGATTATACGTGTAAAATCGAGAGAGAGAATTCGTCAGGATTGCCAATCAAAATTTCAATAAGGAGTACGTCAAAAATTGATTATCTAAATAGATTTTCAAGAAATTTTCAGTAGAATTTTACTGGTGATAGAATTTTACTGGTGAAAATCTATTTAATTGACTATTTTGGATCAATTTTGGTACACTCCTTTGTTCTGAATTATTAGAAAAACGAATCCTCCGAAGGTGGATTTATTCTTTTCAAAACCGTCGAATTCAGATACGAAACGAGTATCCGATAGACGATAATCAAGATTAGCTAGTCGAACCGTGTCACGCGTTTTGAGATCACCTAAGTAGCACATGTTGGTTTGATATGTTTTCTAAATAGTTATAAACTAGATATGTTTAGAAAATATCCGTCGGCAATGTGAAATTTTCATTCTTCGTCCGTCATCTGAACGTTCTTCGAACTTCAGTGCAGATTTTTATACTGTTTCGCATTGTAAACAAATCTGAAAAAAATTTTCACATTTTTGTGAAATCTCTAACAAGTTTTTACTGACATAAAAGTTGAATTCTATTTTCTTTATTTTTTTACAGATTTAAAATCTGCTGATCTGTTCAAATTTACTATACGATCGTTCAAGTTCAATATAATTAAAAAGTAAACAATTTCACAGAAAATGATCGTATAGTAACATAATCATTAAATATCAGAGAAATAAATTTAAATAAAATATTAGTAAAAAAATAAATTACATTTTGGGTCAAACAGACCCAAATAGAGGATTACCATCACAGAGTAAAATCTAACATATATAATATGTAATAATAAATATTTTAAACAGATATACATATATAAGATATGTAATAAATTAATTTATCTATCAGAATTTATAATAAAAAATCTGTGCCTTTAAAGTCTAACACTGTCGGCGGATATAAAAGTCGTAATGAACCAACACATGTTACCTAGACAGTTCTAGCCGAGATTGGACTCTCGGTCCAGGTGTCGCGCATAAATATAAGTCGCTCAGAATTGAATGCGGTAATTGCCGGGACGCGGTATCGACCTGGCCTTGGTCGGCGGCAGGGAGGCCGTGGACGCCTCGCTGCTGGCAGTACCGCCAGAGTCGCGGCCGCTCTTGCTGCTTACAGTGCTGCCGGTGCTCTGTCCGCGGGGCGAGCCGCCCGCTCCCGTCTGCTTCCTCAAGGAAGTGTTACCGCTTCCCTTGAGAACAGCAGCTGCCACCGCCGCCACCGCTGCTACCGAGGACTCACCGTCGCTCAGACGACCATACTCGCCCATGCGGGTGCGAGACGACGGCGGCGGTATGAACGAACGGCTCTGCATCTCTCTGTGCCGCACTGCTGACTCCAACGCGCAGCCAATCGATTTCTTACGATTGCTGATCATGATCGTGTCAGACTGCAGCCTTTCGTACTCATGACCGCCGCCACCACCGCCGCCGCCGCCGCTGCTCGTCATTCCCGAGCCAACCGATGATTTCTTCAGCGAGCTGTTCGTCATGAAGCTCTCCACGGAGTTCTTCTTCTTGCTGCGCGACGCCTTCGCGGCAACGGCAGCACCGGTGTCGAATCTACCGTACTCAATGCTGCAGTTGCCGGAGGAGTCGCGGATCATCTTCACGCCGCCGCCACTAACCGCGCCGCCCGTCGTGGACGTGTCCAGCATCCCCGGTCCGGGATCCGACTTCTTCCGCGTTTCCGTATCGCTCAGACGACAGTAGCGAGAATTGGCGCTGGTAGCCTTGAGTGTCCTCGGCGGTCGTGGTAACGAGCTGGGCGGCAGACTCCCAGCGCGACGTGGCTCGCCGCTTATCTCCGGTGGTGCCATCCGTTGCCGCTGCGAGCTTCTACCCTGCTTCTCGAGTAGCATCATATCCTCGGTCGGCTTGCCACCGGCACCGTCCGACAGTCGCGAGATAGTACCTTTCAGCCTGGCCGCCGCGTTGGCGAACTCGATTATGCTCGACGACACCACGTCGCCTCCGCTACCGGACGAGTCGTCCAGCAGCCGACTCTTGCTCGAGGCGGTGCTCGAGGTACCTGTGCTATCTACACCCGCCAGTAGTGGCTTGGGTATTTTTCCTTTTCGCGACGCAGTGCCTGGATTAGAGAATCCTGGAAAACAGCAAAGTGCCCGCTGAAACAAGAAAGAAAGAACGCACGGGTTGCAGATAGGAGGCCGGGACCTGGAAAAGGGGTTAGTGCTCGCTGTATAAAACGCTCGCACATGCACATTCGAGGATAACGAACGGACGGGAGAGAAGAAATGGACGGGGGAGAGCCAGGAGGGATTAGTGGAACAACTTAAAAAAAAAAAGAAAGATTAATCTGTGTAAAACGTGAGATCTATTTTGGCTAGCTACTCGAGCACAATTTTAATAAACAGTTAATACATATGTTCGGCAAAATAAATAAAAATAAAATAAACGGCACAAAAAAGACTTTATGCACGCACACGTGTACAAAAGCAATGAATGTTATTCGGAAAAATTAAAACATTGGAAGAATTATTAAAAATAATTCTTCCAATAAATGTACAAAAATAAAAATAAAATTTTAGATTGTTAAATCACACACTGTTATGCAATTAAAATCGTTATGCGTTTCAAGTAACTCCAACCAGAGAATAGCCAGAATGTAACGTTTCTCGTATTAAATTTGTCATGTGAGAGCAACTGGATTCGACTGAGATTTCTTCTTTGTTTTATGGATGTACATGTTGGCTACTCTCGAGACAATTTCTTAAGAAAAAAAAAAAAAGAAAAAAAGAAAAAAAAAGAAAAAATAGTGGAGATAACGAAAGATACTCCAAAGCTCCTCATACACAGCAACGCAAGGATACCTTCGAATGTGTGACCTGTAATATTTGCATGATTCAGCGGCGACTATTAAAAAGGTTGCTAAAGAACTCAAAATATCGACCGTCCGTAAATTAACGTGTATCTCTATTGATGAAAAAAAAAACACAAGTAAAATTAATGTGAACAAAATGTAAATGATATCAGACGGCGTACGATAATGATTACAAATAATATAAAACGCGAGACAACACGGGCAAAGTGAAATCCGATGATAACGTAATGCTATTCAAGACTTTAAAGCTTTTGAGAATTAATCATTTCCAATGGAAAGACCGCACGTGATACGTTTCGCTTCATTCTGCCTACCTTGCTAAGCAGCTGAGAATCTAGCTCTTTCAGTTGATCATCAAGGCTCTTATTAGTCTGCTCAAAGCTGCCCTGCTTTCTATATTTATAACTGTCGGTAACGCCATAGGAGCCGGTGCTGCCATAGCCGCTGCCACCGCCAAGTACACTGCTCACTTTTCGTGCAAAAAACCAGAAAAGGAAGATGTTATTAAAATTGCCACAACTCATGAAAGAGAATTATCGGTGAGTTAATTTAAGTGGATGCTAGACCAAATTATCGATATTATAGTCGAATAGAAATCTCCAATTTGATGGAATCAAAAATCTTTTTATAAGATTAAAATAGACGCAAAATCGAGAGATGGTGCAGTGAAGTTTATATTAAAACCGAAAAACAGTTTAAATCGATTTTGCTTCTACTTTAATCCTGTAAAAGGATTTTTGATTCCGTTCAATCAATTCGGAGATTTTTATATGACTGTAACGTCGATAATTTGATCGTTCCAGCATTCTTTTAAATCTCTTTTCCAAAAAGTCTCTTTACCAAGTTCCGGTGTGCTTGTCAGCGCGGTATGATGATCCGCTGACGTACTTGAGTGAGACGAATGCGCGGCGGGATAGCTGCCCACACCGCTGCTGCTACTGCTGTCCGCTTTGTCGTACGTGTGCTTTTGCAGCACCTTGATCATAGCGTCTCTCTCGGCTAGTTTGGACTCCAGATCCTTCATTCTATTAGAGTAAAAAACATTGATTACGTTACATAATGATTAGTAAGTGCACTCGGAAAAAGACAGTGGTATAAATTATAAAGGTAATATCTATACTAGTTTATATAAAATTAATATACATATAGTTGAATAAATCATTTTAATGGTTAAAACTATTTTATGGTTATAATAACTATAAAATAGAATTATATATAATAAATAGTTATAATAATTATAATAACTATAAAATTTATTCAACTATATTATATAACATAAACAAATATTTATTAAAATTTAGTATATTTTTCTCAATGATAGCGATCATTGTAATTCTCAAATATATTCCTCTTACCTAGATTCGAGATCGGCCAATTTCTTTTGCGCGGCATGTACCTCGTCCATGTGTTTCATCTTCTCCGAGCGAGCCTCGGCGATTAATTTCTCTGCGTCCTGACTGGTTTTTTCCAGAGCAGCGATCTTTGCGTCTCTAATCATAGGAATAAACAAAGAGTGTAAAGAAAAAACACGAGTGGGAAAAGACGAACGAAAAAAAGACTCGACTTACTTTGGCAAACTGGCAGCATCGATAGCTGCTTGCCTCAGCGCACTTTCCTCGAGGTAACGTTGTTCCCACTTCGCAACGTCGCCCTCGAGCGACATAATCTTCTCGTCCCTTTCACGTAATCGTCGTTTCAGATCCGCGATCGTCTCACCGCTCGATGTTTGCTCGTTGCCGTTACCACCTCCGCCACCTTCGCGCAACTCCTTTTCCAGTTGGCCTCTCAGTTGTCTCTCGGTCTCTTCTCGTCTATCACTAGACGCTTGAAGCGAAGACAAGGCCCGCTGAAGTTGACCCACCCTCTCCACATACACTTGTTTCTTTCGACACTGTACATGCAGAAATAATTTTCCAATCAATGTCACATCAACGTATAATTGTTGTAAGTGTAATTAATTATTTATAAAATTTCTTTTTTTTTTTAAATAAATTAGAATTTAATGAGACCAAAAATGAAACAATATTTTCGAATTTTTACAAAAAGAAGTAAAATTTTGAATTATTTGTATATATAATTATTTTTATATATTATTCATATGTAAAAATTTAAATTTTATGTTATTATTTATATATGACCTTATCGATATTATTAATAAATCAATTTACTTCTTCTTCAAGCCGCACAACATTGCCTTGTGCGTTCGTTAGGGCGGTATCCAGAATGTCAATATGTGTACGTTGTTCCTGCAAAGTGGCCCGCTGGGCCGTCAGTTCAATTTCCTGCCTTTCTTTCGCATTGGTCAATTCTTTGTCTAAAAACACACGAAAGGTAATAATTTAGGAAGAAGTTATATCTCTCTATTTTGCATGTAATCAATACAAATTGTACTTTGAGAAAGAAGCTGTCCAATGAGTAACTCGCGTTGCGACAACTCCTTCCGCAATGTGTCGACAATCGGTGGGCTGTCTGTGCGCACAGACAGCAGATCGATCTGGTCTCTATATGCGCGATTCAGCTCAGTCAAACGGCGGCATTCGTTTTGTAGTTTCATTCGAGCGGCACGCTCCAGCTTCTCTCGTCGTTCACAAGACGCTGCAAGCTCTTCGTGGACACGATGTACTTTCGCTATCTCCTGCTCCAGCTTCTGCGTCTTAGCAACCTTGTTGTAGCAGCGCTCTAGCTCGAGTTTCAACACGCTGTTCTCCTGGATCACTATCTGAATCATCTCCGACGACGGCCATACCTCACCCGTCTCCCTTTCCAACTCCTCTCGTCCTTTGGTCTGAGGTCTGTGGAGGATCCAGGTCTATTAGCTAAACATCGCGATGATTGTGCGAGGCATAAATAAAAAAATATTACCGGGGCGATATTGTCCGAAGTTTGTAATTATCGATGTCCGTCTTAATCCTGGATAGATCTGGCTGCGATCGCGATACAGTCAGCTTTTCCGTCGGTCCGAAGAGCCTGTGTTTGTTTTTGAACAACGGGGATACGTAGCATGGCGTCGACCTGTCTTCGTACTCGCTGTCATTCTGTTTCCCCCTGTCACCGTCTCTTATTCTTATCTCTCCTAATCTCATTTCTAAACTACCACTGTTATTAGGATATGGTGGCACTTTCACCTCTTTTGCTAGATGTTTCAAGACCTGCGAAGTGCGTACGCGTGTCTATAGATTGGAATTAAACAGATACAGAAAAACATTCAAAACTTAATTAGTCTCCAGTGTGTTTTCTTTTTTCTTTTTGTAAAAACACGTGAAAAAGATAGAGCTATTCTGTTAGTTTCACCTTAAAATAATATAAAATTTACGGCAGCAAACAATATCTCTTTACAGTTACATGCTTTCAACTACCTTTACAATCGTGATTGCTTCTTGAAAACAAACATGATCTTCAAATGTTTAATATATGTTGTTCAGAAACATAAACACTTTAAGAAAAAGCTCTGTTTTATTTTAATAATTCAAAGAGGAAAAATCGTATCTTTATTTGGTGAGTGTAGTAACGAATCGTCCTGATTTTTCGAGAACCGTACATATATGTATTCCAATTTTTACTATCACATTTAATTATCCATATTAAATTCAAAATAAAAATCATTTTTTTTTTCTAGTGTTATTCTCTACAGATACAAATTTCTTTCTCTTATTTCCATATATTATTAGTAAATAACATTCTGTTTCTTGTTTCCTAATCAACCGGGATTGTCCATTTAAAAGTCGTTTGAGAATAGTAGAATTCTTCAAGTAAAAAATCTGGACATAATTTAAATAAATTTTTAGATCTGCTGTCTTAAGATGAAATAGATATATATTTGAAGTTTGGCAAAAGCAAAATAAAAAAATTTAATGCTATACATTGTCTATTGTTTGTTATACTAATCGCTATGGTATACCTGAGATTGATTAAGATAATCATCCGGGATATCCGTAATTTCTTGGCAACCTCCACCTGATTGATCGTGGACGTAATCTTCGTGCGGCAAATTGGACAAGGACTGTATTGTGGGACTGTTGGAATGGCCCTTTCCATCGCAATACAAGTAACCCACATCTCCGTGTTCTCTTACTATGCCCGATAGCCTGTTCACAAATAAGAGATGCAAAATAATTTCTGTAGTTATTAATAAAAAAAAATGCATGCTTACCTTCCAGATGGAATCCATGAGTTATCGTCGTTAGCGTTATGTATAATTAATGTGTTGTAAGAACTCGTTGAGACGTCCAGGCTGCTCCTATTTGAACCACTGGTGCGATTGCTCAAATTGTCCTTCAGACTATTCCGATTGGATCCATTAATGCTGTCCTTCAGGCTATTCCGATTCGAACCGTTCAAGCTCTCCTTTAAACTGTTCCTGTTAGATCCGTTTAAGCTGTCTTTCAGACTATTCCTGTTATGTAGATTGCCCTGTATCATGATAAACCATATTAGCTTAGATAAGGAAACGATGCTGAATTGCAAAAGAATGCATTTATGTAAAGCTAAAGACACAATTAAAAAAAAAAGACAGTCAAAATAAGGAATAATATAAATTGAAATCTATTAAGCTAATTCTAGCTGTAGGTCTAGAGATCAAGATTGAAATTGGATTGAAATTTAATCAACAAAAGCAAAGTTCATTAAACTTGAGATTTTCTTCCTTTCGATTGGTTAAATTTCGATCTCTAGTTTGATCAAGGCTTTGTACCCTGTTTCTATTGTCTATGCTTTTTAATTATGTTTCACCCTGATGAAAAAAATTCGCTGAAATTATTTCATGTTTTGGAATATTTCAATAAAATTGCTGAAATTTTACTGAAAGTAAATTTTTCAGCTTACATAGGGTGCTTTCCAGCAAGGACACAGTCAGACTCGTAGTAAGTAGTACAAAAAGCCGAAATTGTAGATTACCAGCTAGAGTTCTGATTGGCTGCTGCTTTTCCGCTTTCCGCTTTTCCGCTTTCCGCTTTTCCGCTTTTTCAAGATTTGAACGTGTCTTAAGATACAGTGTTACAATGCCACCTATGTATATTGTTGGAAAACACCCAGTGATGTAATGATGTGTTACACAGGCTGCGTTCCACTTAACGTTTGAAATGCTCGCGAGCATCGTTCGTCGTTGTTTAATATTTGATAAACAACAAGGATAAAATGATTCCACGAGCGTTACTCTGAAATTTTTGCTGTAATTTTTCTGAAATGCTAAAATTTCGCTGAAAAGTGTCCAAAACGTGAAATAGTAATTTCAGTGAAATTATTTCAGCAGAAATTATTTGACTAATACTTTTAGAAAATATTATCCTTAAGTCTTACAATCTTAAGATATCGCAAGTCAATCACAGTCGATTTTTATCCCTATTGAAAAAAATCACGTTACGCAGTTATGTAACGAAATTATGTAATTAAGACAAGTAAATCATGTAACAGATTGTTCTAAATCAATACGTGATTTTTTAAAACCGAGTAATCCCCGCTGTTTGACACTTTCAAATATATACCAGATTAGAGTCAACGTAATTAATTTTAAATGCACGAACTAATATAATATATAAAATGTATAAAAAAATTCTATAAATAACACATTGTAAAACTCATTACATTACATGTTTCGGCTTTTGAAACATATAATGTAATGTGTTTTACAATGTGTTATTTATTTATAAAATTTTTTAAATACATTTTATGTAGCATATTTATACATTTTATATTATTATAGTTCTTGCATTTATAATTAATTATGTCGACTCTTATACGCCCTATACTTTTTTATATCGTCTTTTAAAAAACTAAGAATTTCTGTATTATTTGTTATTTGATTAGATTAGGGAGCGGCCTATTTGGGACGAAGCATTTTTGATTGGTCAATTAGTAAAATTCTTTTTTTCGATTAGTCAATTGAACACTTTGAAACATTTGTAGCAACAAGTGGATTGCATCCTTTGTGTTAGTATTGTTGATTAGGAAACGACCCCCGCACTCGTCGAGTTGGCTCCCTTAAGGCTGTATTTGAAAATGTTACCTGAACGCCCCCGTGTATCATCTTAGACTATGCATTGAAAATTGAGATTGAAATTTGACCAATGAGAACAAAGGAATTTCAGCTCGTATTGTTTTGATTGATCAAATTTCAATATTTCAATCTTCAATCTCAATCTTCTACGTAGTCTGATTCCAGCCTTGACGCATGCGAGCATTATTTCATCCTTATTGTTTCCAAATATTAAACAATGAAATGATGCTTGCGAGCGTTGCAAACGTTAATAAGTGAAATGCAGTATCAGGTTTGTTTTTTTATACCTGAATTAGTGTATTTTCTTTAAAGCCTATTATTTTTCATATGCTTTGGATGCACCTGAATATTTGGTATATTCTCTTTGTGACTGGAAGATCTGGAGGGACTCTGTTGCTGATTTTCTTGACCCTGTGGCTCTTGCCGAGCCGTATGCCTTATGACATATCTCTCTTCGTTGCTCAGATTTTCATTGGACGTAGAAACATCAGTTTCGCTGCCGCTCAAACTTTGAGGAAGACCACCTATAGAAAGAACATCCTGAGTAGACATCTCATCAAGCTAGACAAAGGTCATCATATGCCACATGTATTATAGGCTGTAATTTACAACTAATCAATGCAACATTTTATAAAGCTTGTACCTTGCATGGACAATTGTTTTCTTTGTAAATTATTGTTCGAGAACGGCAGGAATCTGTTCCCTTGCTGTAGCGAGCTCATTTTCGCGGAATTCAGCTCATTTACATAGATTATTATTACGTCTCATCTAAAAGCAAATGAGCATGAGATTGAGGAGATATAGCGTACAAGAGAGCGAGGGATGAAAGATGAAGAAACATGCAGGAGGAAAACGAGGAGGGATACCGCGCGGAAGTTCCATCGAATTCTACTTAGAGGTGGGAAGAGAAGGAGCATCCGAATGGATTCTTCGAGGTTGGTAAATCGTGCGAATAAACAATGGGGATCATCGTATCCTCATCGGGGTGTAATTGATCTGCCAAATCAGTGGCTCACGCGGAGAATCTCGTTCGCTCTCGGAAATTGAAATGCGAACTGTACCGCGTCTGCGACGCGGCGTGTGTCGGGCAACCTGGATTAAGGCATTTGACTTGATCTGCAATTTACTCACTCGGTGCGAAATTATGGGAGCAGAGCTGAGTATCCGTGATTATTTTCGATAAATTAGTACACTCCACTTGTCCGTATAGGAGAAATAAAAAAGAGCTATTTGCCGCATTCCTCGTCAGATTGCGCTATCGACCGTCTAGAGTTCCAATCGAGTTAAGAATTTAGTCATTTTCGCCATTTTTTTTCATGATGTGATGCTGTAGATATGTCATGAATCAAATTAATTTATATTTATACAATTTTTTATTTAAAAAATTAATTTGATTCGATAATTCATATTTATGAATAATAATAAACGATAAATGATAATAAAATATAAATTTTTAATTAGTTTGGAGTTGTTTTTGAAAAATATCGTATTCGCATACGAAAATCCTATAATAAACGTAACATATATTATGTATGGTCTACAATGGGCAGTAATAATATTTGAGTAAGTAGAGTTAAGTAGAGAGCCTACAATCAGAGTGACCATACGGGTATCACTTGTGATTGGTCCGCCATGTTTTAGCCATTCCCTCCAGTTTTTTAAACGCATTATTTTCTAAATTTTGAATTCATGTTAAAAAATGTTCAAAAATTCTGACAAATTAAAAAATGATAATAAATATTGTATATAAAATAATAAAACTTTTACATATATTATTTATTATAAAATTTCGTTTATTTTGTACTATTGCAATATTGTACATTTTATAATATTGCACATTACTTTATATAAAACGTTATTTATTGCATATTATTTGCGCTATTAAATGCGCTAGTTTATTATCCATTCTCTGTTCCTACATTTTAGGAGCAAAATGCATCTGTAATAATATAAAAGAAATCAAAAGAAAAATATTATATATGTATATACCATTTCATAAAATATTATATATTAAATATCGTAATTATCATATTATTTGATTTAGACTCACAATGCAATGATATATAATTGAAANGACATTACCATGACCTCAGATATTATAATTAATCTGTGTATATTTTATGTTACATTTTTATTTTAATATTTTAAATACATTATTTATAAAGAATAAATTACTTTACCTCACATACAGATGAATTTTTTGACGGTGTCCAATTTTTATATTTGCCATTTATACTTTTTATACTATATTATATTATATTTTATTTATATTATATTTACTATTTATACTTTAACCAATTCATTCGGCGTTCTGTGTCTTTCGGAATTATTTTCATAACATATCCTTTTTTTAATGAATTGTTACAAAACGGTACATCCATATTTCTAAAATAATTTCGATAATTTTATTTTTATCAATGTACCTTTACGTATCTATGTCGTTCAATGCTGTTGCATCTAATCCTAAAACTGAGTTTGTTGGATAGACTGAGACCGTATATTTCTTTCTTTCGCAAAATTTCGCTAAAATATGACGTCATCTCTCGTATGGCGCCACTCTGATTATAGACTCTCTAGTAATCTTCGAGCAATCCGAATGGCAAGAATTAATTCCGAACGATACAGAGCTGTAAACTGTCCTTTAAGGTTAGATTATAAAGCTTAGATTATAAAATTAAATTGTTTTTATGAAATAAATAAAAAACCCTATTAATTGAAAATATCTTTCACTTTACTAAAAACTGATAATCTTATATACTTATAAAAATAGATCATTACATGAATGTAGCAGACTCATACGCAAGATGTGTTTTCTTAAAAGAAAATACTACATCAACTTCAGTAATTTGAAATTTAGTAGTTATATCACTTGGAATCGATTCTGTATCTTGAAACGAAGTGAAAATTACAAAAGTGAGCAAATTTATTAGAATACTAATAATTTCATTGGTCAACATTTAGTAAATTTGCTTACTTTTGTAATTTTTACCTTATTTGAAGATACAGAATCGATTTATATATATACAGTGCGACAAATATGTTCCCGGACACGAAGCACATTTCAGCAACCAGTGGCGACATCTGTGCGTTCAAACATGCATTTTAAAGGTTGAACATTTTGCTATCATCTGTCAAAGTTTCATTCATTTTGGTTGACATATAACGAAGATATGACAGTTCATGTTAAACAAGATTTTGGTCGAGGTAGAAATTTTAATATGGAACAAAGAGCAGTGATTAAATTTAACGCAAAACTTGGTAAAAGTGCATCAGAAACATTCCGATCGATGCAACAAGTTTACGGCAGTCAATGTCCAAGTCGTACAACTGTTTTTGAGTGGCATAAGCGTTTTTTGGAAGGCAGAAAGACCCTTGAAGATGACAAAAAATCAGGACGGCCAATTTTGGTTCGAACACCCGAAATGATCGAAAAAGTACGTGATTTTGTTGCAAACGATCGCAATGCATCACTAAAAATGATGGAGGAGGCTTTAAATATCAGTAGAGAAACGATTCGAACCATATTACATGAAGATTTGGGTAAAACGAAGGTTTGTGCGAAGTTTGTTCCACACACATTAAGAAGCGATCAAAAATCAGCGAGAATCAATTATTCCAGAGACATCGTTGCAGCCGCAGAAAATAATCCAAACTTCCTAAAATCAATTGTTACGGGTGATGAAACATGGTGCTTTCGGAATATTTCTGATGCACTTTTACCAAGTTTTGCGTTAAATTTAATCACTGCTCTTTGTTCCATATTAAAATTTCTACCTCGACCAAAATCTTGTTTAACATGAACTGTCATATCTTCGTTATATGTCAACCAAAATGAATGAAACTTTGACAGATGATAGCAAAATGTTCAATCTTTAAAATGCATGTTTGAACGCACAGATGTCGCCACTGGTTGCTGAGATGTGGTTCGGGAACATATTTGTCGCTGTGTATTATACATCCTTGATTTATATTGGTTAGAATCTTTAATATATTAATACAGGTTGATTTTATTTCATTCTATATGTGCAATATTAGCTTTGATCTAAAAATTAACTAGCAAATTCTTTGTTTTTAAATACGTAATCTCAAATTCATAAAGAGAAAAAGAATTAAAAACTATTAACAAGAAGTTTCCGTGTGCGACCTCCTCACGACTAACACGTGCACGACCGGTGCACAAGAGTTTTATTACTTAATTTATATTCATCCGTCTTCATAGAAGACGCGAGTGTATTTTAAGAAATAATAAAAAGAGGTCTTATATAAAGGCAAAGAAAAATATCATTCATTTCATCTCTTATCACACACTGCCAATACCGACACGGACAAGCCACAAGGCAGGAGACACAGATCTCGGACAAAGAGAAAATAGCGCTCCACAGCGCAACGGGGACATCACGGTCCTCTCCCTGGTTAGACCATTGGTTGGACCGCTCACTGAGCGCTCAATGAGCTCTTTCATCTGATTAGCATATTCCATTAGATCCTAAAATGTAGACCAATCAAATAAAAGAGCTCACTGAATGTCATTCTGAATATACCCATTATTTCACTTGAACATCAGTTTCTGCCCAGTTACTTTATGCTTTTTACGCTATTTTGTTATTACGCTATTTTCTTTTTACGAAACATGATGGAAATCACCATGCGTCGAATTCAATTTCTGGTTCATTTTAATTTATTCTGTCTGAAAAAATAGGTTTCGATTTTGCAACACGCTATTTTGTTATTAACGCCGAAACATGATGGAATCACCATGCGTCGAATTCAATTTCTGGTTCATTTTAGTTTATTCTGTCTGAAAAAATGGGTTTCGATTTTGCAACAGTACAATTATGGAAGTCCGTGTGTCACGTGGAAAGTCCAAACCAGTCGAAACCACTCATGTGGAACAGTATAATTGAGTATAGACCTCATTTTACCTGTGACAGATTTCCTAACCTCAATAGTCATTAATTTTAACGCTTAATATCGAATCACAGGGCAGAGTGATGCATTTTTTTGCCAGATTCTTTCGTTTCATGTAAAAAAACGTGTCGAATAAGCCTATGAGTGGTCTCACAAGACTTTCTGATTTTAACAATTCATTCGATTATCCGCTCATATGTACGCGATGGAAAGGTTCCCCACGAGACATATTTTTCAAGATGCGTAGGTAACCAATTATAAATTTGTTTATTTCTGTTAGAGTGTACAACAAATTCTGATCAGCAATTGGTCGCATTTCTCTAATCTTTCGCGAAATACGCCCAATGAGAATCCCAGTTTTCAGAATGGCGTATTCTAATAAATAAAATATAACGTATTCTAAGTTACGCTTACGTATACTTTGTGTGACGGCACCCTAACGTTTAAATCAAGGACGTTAAGTCCGTATTTACGGCCAGTATTCATAGTCGGATCTTATATTTAAGACTGTCTTAAGATGTCATGAACCAATCAGAGACCCGCATCTTAAGACATTACTTAGGACGTAAAAATAAGAACGGACTATGAATTCCATCTTATAATTCGTCTATTTCTTATGGTTTTGAAAACCTACTGTAGATCCAGGCTAAAATTCATGGCCCACATATTCAGAATGCGCTTTTATCTCTAAAATTCTAATGCGTAAAATATAATATGTTAGTGCGCTAATATCGTTGTAAAAGCGTTCTGAATATGGGCCTAAGTTTTACGCCTTAAAATCTCATTGTAGACGTCGTTTTAAACTGTCTTGAAATGAGAGCGGACTATGAATATCGTCTATAATTCTTTAAAATTTTATATAATGACGTTTCCAACGTTTTAAGGCTTAAACACAATAAGCACAGGCAACAGGGAATAACAAGCCGTCCAATCAGAGCTCTGGTGTGTAAGTTCGATATTATATCCCACCCTATAGTTAAGCCTTTACGTTTAAATCTGTCTGAATAAACTTTTATTGACGCTAAAAAAAACATAAAACCATAAAATGTATATCATTTTTAATACGAGACACTTGTTAACTTTGAGAGCTTTCCAGCAGAGACGCAAATCGACACAAGAATTATTCCGTCTTTGTTTCTTACTGATTATTGAACAATGATGAGACACAAAATGACTTGTGTCAATTTGTGTCTCTTGCTCCCTTTATTTTCGTTGCTTCTTTTGATACATATTCTGGGTTCGTTGTAAGCGCGTTCTGAATACGGTTCTAAAGCTTTATATCAAAGTAGCGCATAGGTCCTCCATTTTTAACTTACCATAACTAACTATACCATATATCAATAGACTTATTTTTTTTGACTGAACTTTTGCATCAGTTCATCTTTCTTCCTCTTTTTTTATTTCTGGAGATGTCGCAACGATTGTGCTAGCCTTATAGATAATTCTAACACACATCTATCAGAAGACCGACGAAGAATTGAATATTCTCCATGAGTATCCTAGTCTAACTCCTTGGCTTACAGATCTTCTCGAAGTCGTCTTTCGTCCTTGCGACATAGCTCAACAATAGACGAGTTTGTTGGAGAGTGGGTTTAGTCCGTAGCGTATTGCTACGAAAACCTTTCATGCATTTCCACGATAATGCGTTTATTATAGACTTTAATACCTGAAAAATGTAATATAATAAAAATCTACAAAGCAATTGTTTTTTATTTAGTGCAATTCGTGAAACTTATAGGGAAAAGAAAACTTATCTGAAGTGCCACAATGTTAGCTTCCTGAAGGCTTGCTGAATAATATTTACGTTTTCTCATCAAGATCCATATATCCTATTGTCACTGTTTTTTCCCACGGAGATATGGAATAAAAATACTAAAGTTACTTATTTAAAACTTTCGAAAATTCAGGGGCTCGATGCTTGTGTATTTTGAAATGAGGTGAAAATTACAAAAGTGAGCAATGATTACTAGATACTGACCAAATAAATTATGAATATTCTAGTGAATTTATTCACTTTAATATAATTTTCACCTCATTTTAAGATACACAATCGACTTCCAGGTTATTTCATCTTTACGTCAAATTCAGTTGTAAGCGGACGTAAGATATAAGTCGTGTCGTTAATCACGCATGGACTATGAGCATTAATGTAGAAAGATGATCACTTCTCAATTTGTAAAAATTTCCGAGAAAACGAAGTGTATCCTTGGGTGTACATTGTCCACTTTTCAAGGTTGAAGATAATAAATCGATATTTGGTTCATGTAGCTACATGTAGCACGATTAAATAAACTAAACATGGAGGAATACAGACTGAGGAGACCGAACTTACCTGCGTAAGCGTAATCTGCGTAGTCGGATATTGAACTTGGGATCTCAAGGTTATGAGTCTTGTATCTTATCCCGCTACTTATAACTATCGATGTGACAATTCTTATTGTCTATATATGGTACACTTAACGCAATTATATTATGTTAACGTCTCTTCCATGATTATTTTATTTCCATGATTATTTTATTATTTCCGATCCATTTTTTATTAATTTGAGCTTTATAAAATAACATTTTTTTTCATATTTATAATAAACATCAGATAAATATTAAACAAATATTTTTTTAATCAAATGTTATTTTAAATAAATAAGTAACAAAAAACAAAAATTTATTAAACGTCATATAAACTTTTAAAAAAGATTTAATAAATATTAAATAAATTTTTCTTTAAATCATTATTTGAAACAAATAATTAATGTTTAAATAAACATTTACTAAATGTTAAATAAACATGAAATAAATGTTTCTTATCATATTTTAAATGAATAAATAATGTAAAATAAACATTTTATAAACTATAAACAAACATTAAAAAAATATTTTTTCAAACCTTTATTTCAAATGAATAAGTAATGTAAAATAAACATTTAATTAATATTAAATAAATGTTTAAGAAATGTTTTTTAAACCTTTATTTCAAATAAAATAAATTCAAAATAAATTTAAAATAAAAATTAAATAAACATTAAATTAATGAATTTTGAAAACGAATCGTGAAAAATGTAAAATTAATGAGAAAAAAATGTTTAAACAACATTATCTGCTGATTGAGTTGTAGCGATCCTCTTTTCATGATATCCGTATGTTGAGAAGATCAGAGCTTTTCAAGTTGCTGAACAGGAAAGAGAAAACATTTTTCCAAATAATACGTTTTTATTAGGAGATAAAGATTATAATGGAATAGCAAAAAAATGGATTGTCTCTTCTTTTAAAGGTAATGATAATCTTACGATTGAACATGTAGAATTTGATAGAAAAGTTTCAACAACTTGAGTGATAGTTGAAAGAGCTTTCGATATTTTAAAAGACCGATTTCGACAATTACAAAAATTACCATTACGTGATACTCATTTTATGATTCGAATCATAATAGCATGTTATGTACTTCATAATATATGCGTAAATAATGGAGATGATTTTTATATTGAAGAAGACAAAACAAAATGAGTTAAAGTGTAACGCAAAGAGATGGAAATGTAGATGCAGGAAACCTGGATCATCGAACATTATTGTTTCGAGAAATGTATCCTTGTAACAATTAATCATGTAATAACTTAAATTTTCTGATCTAATTTAAAATAAATTGTCTTATACTCATAATATATATGTACAATTAAATTTAAATAAAAAGATGTTTTTTATTTTATAATTTTTAGAAATTATTATTTTTATTAATTACCAAAAACTAAAGAATAAACATACTTATTTATTTCGATAAAATAGTTTTCATGTTTACATAGATATATGTGTGTACAATTTCCATATAATTAAATGTAAAATTTGTTTAATACAAAAAAGAAACAAATTAACAATATTTATTTCAAGTTCATTTTTATTTTATGTAAGTATATATTTATATTTTATTAACTTATTAATGAATCACACTCTTATTTTCCCATCAATATGTATTCTTAAATGACCTTATCAATATATTCTAAAATGTTAACAGAGCTTAGTTCTTTTATATTTCATACAAATTTAGAAAAAACAATGACTATTAACAGCAAACATGTAATATCACATAATTTCAGTCTTGTAATTTCAGTCTATGTAGAAAAAAAAATATATTTATTATTTCAATTCAGCCGGACATTACATCATATAAAAACAAATTACTTGGAAAATATTAATTTAAGAAATTAAAGTAGAGTGAACACAACTTTATATTACTTTAATTTATATATGAAACATTCTTTCTTTTTAACAATTTTCAAAAATAAACACAGCATATTAATATCTAATAAACTTTTAGAAACATAGCATCTAATATTATATGTATCTAATAAACGGTGCATATATATCTAGTGCACTAATATCTATCTTTTAAAATGCAATGGTTTTATTACATAAAAAAAATAAATATATTTAAATTCTTTAAAAAATCAATTACACATAATAATATTAATAACTTTGAAATTGTTGAAATATAGACATAAGTACTTTAAACTTTGAAAATAAAAATTGTTATTTTGATTGAAAGTATTACTTCTGAGTTGAATCATATTTCTTAATAAATCACATTTTTCTTTTTCAACGGATATTTTTTCTCGATCTATCTCTTGTTCAATTTCAATTCTTCTAACATGATTTTCTTCTTTTGCAAATTTAGCTTTTCTCTTTTTAATTTTTCATCATGATTTCTTCTATCTTCACATTTTTGTTGTAACATTTGCAAATCTAACCATTGTCTTTCTAATTTTAATTTTGTATGAGCTACTGTAGAACATGTTCCATGTACGCTACGTTTTTTTACTGCATTAATTTTAATATACTCTATTTGATTCTTTTTTTACATTAACATTCTCTGTTTCGTATACGCTATGTCTTCGTTTATTTTTATATTGTTTTGAATACTATTTAATTCTTTTTCTATATCTTTTTTTAAATTGTTTGTAATATTTTGTTTTTCAGATTGGTTTGAAGAAGTTGCTTTTAATAATGAATTGAGAGAATTTTCCTTACAAGCATTACCATTTTTATCACCTAGTATTTCTTGTATTCGTTCTTCCAATTCATCAAGAGTCTTCGGTGCATTTCCGCTTGTACGATATTGTAATCTTTTTTTTTTATTATATGACTTCTCTTTAAAGCGCTAAATTTCCATCTCATTTGATCATCTGTTAACTGCAAAAATGTATTACGAAGATAAGCAAATAATATAAATACTGTTAAATATAAATATAAAAATATATAAAAAACTAATATATAAATATGAAAATATTAATTTACATAATATACTAATTATATGTATATGTATATAATTTTTAAACTCACTGCTATTTCAAATAATAATAATATATTGAGATCGTTAGTTATATATTGCCAAAAATTTTTTTTTTTGTATTATCTACCTCAATATCTCGAGCTTCATAAGCAGATAAAAGTGTACAAGTAGCTCGCTTAAATTATGAATTTACATTCTTGTGAATCTTGATTTAAATTTGTTTTAACTAGCTTGTCTTCTATTTGTTCTTCATTCGTACAATTTTCTTGTATAAAATTTTTTGTTTGGATAAAAATTTGTTTTTTGTATTGCTCACTTTTGCTAAATTTGTACCGTTTTTCAAAATTATTTTACCATTATTTTTGCAAAAATTGCAGTTCTTTTAGTGTAATAGACTGTAACATATAGGCATAAAAATGAAAATTGATTTAGGAATCTATAATTTATATAAATAAAATTGCGTTATTATAATTATCTTAAGTAATTTTGTTTTTCTTCACACATAGATGAGGTTAAGGTTAATATAATACAAAACAAACAATTTTATTACATTTAACAACTTGCTTTTTCTATTTATTTAAAATAACAATAATTAAATGTTTCACCTTTAGCTCCATAAGAATTTCTTTCCGGTTATAAGGTCGAAGATTAGAAGCATTATATCATTAGAAATATAACGCTTCTTACTCTCTTGCAATGTGTGTGTTTTTAAGAATAAATTTTTTTCTATAATTCGACCATGCGCTAAACTCACCCAAACTCACCATTCGAGCAAAGTCAATCAAAGTCGACTTGTATCATCGACAAAGAGCGACAAAAATATAATAGAAAGCAAAAATAGTGTGACTAGGAATCACCTTGTGTCGACTTGTGTTATTAAATGGAAAACCAATGGCTGCGAAGACCAATGATTTCTATACTTAGATCTAGCGAAGAACTAAAGGCAAGAATCAATCATATTAAAAAATCACTAAAAACTAACTGATTAGTTTTCTCTACTGAACGTAGCCATTTACATATGTATATCACGAGATGCGTTCGGGGAGACGCTATTAGCGTTATTTATATTATTTTATCTTTGTTTTACATCTGATAAACAGTGGAGATAGAATAACACAAATAGCGCTAATAGCGTCTCCCCGTACGTACTTACGATGTCATGTGTGTATTATCGCAACGATAATCGTTTCTTAGCAACAAAAAGTTGATACTCATTATTTAGATTTTCTCGGCAGCTGTGTCAAGCGTTCGTATTAGAGTTGTTCTCGCAGAGATCGATCGCATCGACGAGTTGTCGACAATTTTTGAAAATTACGTTTAATCGTCCGAGTACAGGCAATCGTACGCATGTAACTTTTACTTCTGTGATAAAAACGAGATTCAGAAACATTACAATACTGATTTGTATAAAGAACTCCGCATTAATGAAAAAAAGGTCAAATCGATTGGAAGTGTGATATTTTGTAGATTCCCTGATGAAATGTTTAAAAAAAATATATGTAATTTTTAATTGTGTAAATTAAAAAAGAGGATGTATTTCTGAAAAGGTGAACCTTCCAATTTTCTTCTCGATTGGTATACTACTGTATTTTGGTACCCTAATTACGAATATGATCGTGAAAATTACCGACATTTTCAAAGTCAAATATTTAAAAAGCAATTTTTTTCATATTTTTTCACACTTTTTGCGTAGAAAATCGTGCGTCCCTTTGCAGGGAGAAGGAGGGAAGGGGGGTGAGAGTCGCTTCGCATGGAACATCGAAACCTACGTACAACAGTATAATTATGAAAGTCGTGCATCCCTTTGTAGAGGGGAAGAAGGCACGAATCAAAATCTAACAGCTCTACTTGTGATAACATAAAATGTAAAAGTTTATATTTAACCGTAAAAATGGCCTTGTTGGCAATTTCCATGATTATATTTGTAACCAGTACACAAAAATACAGTATAGATAAAATTTTTTTAAATATTTGACATTGACAATAATTTTGTCGGTAATTTTCATGATTATATTCGTAATTAGGGCATCAAAATACAATATACCAATCGATAAGAAAATCGGGAGGTTCACCTTTTCGGAAAGTACACCTAAAAATAAATAGTTTAATAATGAATAAATAATAGATAAAGATATTTTCAGTCCTATTGGATTAAAAATAGTAATTTTTTTAAATGTACTACAATAAAAATTGACCATTTTTTAATTGGTTTCGCTTAACAAAACTTAATTTGATTAGGATATTTCCAAATCTATTAATTATCCCAGCTATTTTGCCCAAAACCATTATATTTTCAATATTATTAATGCAGAATCTTTTTTCAGAATTTTCTTTTTTTTTTTTGCTTTTGTGTTTTATTTGTTTATTCATTACTTTGTTGAAAGTGATTACTGAAATTCATTAATGAAATAGAACATTTTTATGTTAAATATTTGAAATATATCTCATCAGTGTTCGCAACCTACAACTTTCTTTTCAGTGACATGGACTCTGTATTCTTCGATTATACGTTATCGATAAAAGAATATTGAAGCTCTGTGCGAAAACAGAATGGCGAGAAGATTTCCCACAATGCAAGCATTCCACATAGAATCACGATTTATAGTTGAATATGGAGACGTAAAGCGACAAACAGTGAGCGACAGGCCAAATTATATGCTCTTTGACATTAGAGACCGTCAACATGTTCGAACATACGGCAGCATAGAAAATTTCACTAATATAAGTTAATAATTAATATAGGTGTAAATCTTTCGTTGTGTATATAAATTTTGGAAAGTTTACTGTTCATTTCTTAAATGTCACACAGTAATAATGTTGTATAATTATCATAAGAATAATATATAAGTAATTATACATTTGTTTCAGAGGATGTTGATGAAATCATAACACGTACGGCGGAGGACTTCCAAACAGAATACAGGATACCTAAACCGAGGCAAGACACAAAAATGATAATTTCTTCCTACAACTTTAGAAGCGGTGAGGAAGCAGTAAAAAAACTGAGAAATGAAGGATACACAGAGTACGATATCTTTTAGAATTATTAGTAGAGATTTATTATAATGGACCCTGGTGGAAAAATGTTGCTGAAATTATTTCACGTTTTGAAACATTTTTCAACAAAATTTCAGCATTTCAAAAAATTTCGGTTTAATTTCAGCGACTTTTAGCTGAAACATTCGACTTTTATCGAAAAATTCATCTTCGACAATATTTCAGAAAAATTTTAGCAAAATTTTCAGGCAAATTTCAGCAAGAATTTCAGAGAAATTTCAGAAAATTTCAGAGAAATTTTGGTTGGATTTCAGGGATTTTTCAGTATGTTCACTTTCAGTGAGGTTCTTTCAGCAAATTTTCAGTAATTTCGCTGAAATGTTCCAAAATTTGGAATAATTTCAGCGAAACTTTTTCACCAAGGAGTTCTGTATTCTGTTTTGCAGGGTACATTTGTATGGGAAAGGTATCCATGATTGGGTTAAAAAGGAAGACGAGTTAATGCAAAAATTTAAAATCACATATTCACAGCTATTGATAAACCAAATGGACCCTAATGTTCTGATCATCGACGTTAGAACTCCTAAAGAATTAAAAGACATTGGTGCAATACCAGGAACCATTAATATACAATGTAGGAATCTTTCGTTATATTTCTAAATATTGAAACTTTACTATTAATTTCTCAAATGTAATGCATGGTATAAATATCGTATGAATAATATATAACAATAAATAATTAAATATACATTTGTTTCAGCGGATGATGTTGTTCAAGAATTCGATCTTCCAGGCGACGTGTTTCTGCATAAATACAAGAAACCCAAGCCGACTAAAGATACAAAAATCATATTTTTTTGTCGCTCTGGCAACAGATCCAAATGTGTCCAGAAAAAGATAATGAGATTGAGATACCAAGAGTACGACAATATCTTTCAGAATCACTAGGAATTTATAATAGAGCTCTATATTGTTTTGCAGGGTATATCATTTTGAAGGAGGTTGGGAGGAGTGGAAAGAAAGACAAGAAGCAAGGCAGAGACGATAAAAAAAGAACGATAGTGAAACACAAAAATGGAATTAGAATATTTTCTAACTATTGCACTGACTTTTAACACACACACACACACACACACACACACAGTATATATATATACAGGATGAATCAGAATTGTTGAACCAATTTTCTACCCTATGAGAAAATTATTGACTTCCTAATTGAATTATAACGTGTGCAGTCAATTATTTTCTTATAGGATGAAAAACTGATTCAACGACTCTGATTCACCTCGTATGTACATATAGAGCATTTTTAGATATTCTATTGTTGCAATTAATAAAAGATAAAGTTTTATTTTAATGCAAATTGTTGGAATTTTTTTTTCGATTGCTGTTGACAAAACTATTCCACGAAAAAACATATAATTATTCAAATAGACTGATATTTTTATATCCATCATCATCCTACAATTTACAAAAGTTTAGAATTACACAATATGTATATACCCAAAAATCTATGTCAATGTTTTATAGGTGGAGTCTTTAATTCTTCTCCTGTGCCATTTTCTTGTACTAATCATCTCTCTAAACTGTATACTCTCTAATCAATATAAGATTTTTCCTCTTCTGTCGTTCTTCTTTGCTGAGCATTGCCAAGGCACGCTGCTCGTTGGCAGAATAGATTATAATTTTCCTTTCGGATACGAACCGCTTCCATACAACGATGCCTTTAGAAAAGATAAAGATTAAAATCAAGATTATTTAAATAAAGGTAAAGGATGTTTAACGTAGCTCTGATAAGTAGTAAAAATATCTCGATTTATAAACAATGATAGACTAAGGTCAATAATCGAGTCTTTAACAGATGAAATATATAAAGTGCGATATAATACAAAACTTGATTTAATGTCGATGTTAAGAATATAGGATATAGCTTTAAATGTTTCGGAATCACAGGTCCCTCTTCAATTAAAAAAATAAAATTATAATATAATGATATGATGTCGATCTACGAGTGGTTGGCGGTATGACTTTGACATTCGCGATGTACTTAGCTTAGGTTTTACTGGATGTGTTGAGCAAATGGAATCATCTCAAAACGTGATCGAAGATGTGATGCAGTTAATGGAATTTATGTGAACCCGTGTATCATAGTGTCTCTGAGTCACTACTGCTTTTTTTTAACGTTGAATCATCGTGGTTATGTGAGATTCAATTTGATGATGACATATATGAGATCTAATATTTTTTTAAATTCAGATACAAAATTTTTGTATATCGATACATGTATATAAGAATATATATATATATATATATATATATATATATATACACATACAGATTCCGATTTTAAAAAACTTACGAGTGAACAGAAACACGTCCACGTCCTCATGCTTGTATAGTTCGATGCGAAGTCTCACAATATATGACCAACAAAGAGGCTCATTCTATTTATTTCGTTTCTATGAAAAGACTCTAGTAACGTGAAATATGATTTGTATAGATTCTCAGTGTCCTGCGAATTAATTCCTTGAGTTTGTTCTTTGATATGTACCATTTTAGATATTTTTCTTTTATTGTAGTTTCTATGTCTAATATTTCTATCCCTTCCCAATCAAAATTATAATTATTCTCTAATATATGTTGTATGATGACTGTGTGTTTAGACGGATCATATCTAATATTGCTTTTAATGTTCTTTTAGTTGCGTTTTTAATTGTCTTTTTGTCTGTCCTACATACGAGGCAGTCGTTGCAACTTATTTTATATATTACATTCTGAGTGTAAGTTTTGTTAATTCTATCTTTATTTTGATGAAAGAGTTGAGTTTGTTGATACATCTATATCCTATTGTGTATGTGAGATTATTGATAAAAGACGTGATGGTATTGGAAACGTTGGGGAAAGATAAAACGAAAAATTTATTTAGAAAATTCGTATCTGCATTGCTGGTGTTGCTCTTGCTTTGTTCTTTTTTTAAATTTACTTTATCATCAACAATTAAGAATTTGATTCTTTTTTTTATGTTGTTAAAAATGAAATTTAGAGGATAGCCATTGTCTATGAGGATGTTGATAATTAATTCTAAATTCTTTTGGTAAAAGATAGGATGTGAGAGAAGAATGCTTCTGTCCACTAGATCAGAAAATAAGAGAAGAGCAACAGTGATGTTCAAAACTTTTGACAGATGAACAGCTTTTAAAAATAATGCCTCTAAAAATAATCTCTCGCGTTTAGTTTAATGTAATTACCAACAGATCGATATTATAATTTATATTCTCAACAAAAAGAATAAATTCCAAGGCATTCATAAATTCATCTTTCAGAATTTTAATTTTTGTCGAAATTAAATGCCATCACGATTTATGCTGTCAATTGCGAGATCTATTAGTATGTTGGTGAACATGGATACGACATCGAGTGAGATCAAAATGGAATTTTCGATCGATTTTCCTTCTAATAAGTTGTAGATCTCGAAAGTGTTGTTTGCTTGTTTAGGATTTACTTTAATATTTTATTCTTATATAATGAGATGGAAAATGAAGCAATAAGATGCAAGGCCGTATTAATCGACACTATGATTCTAAAGGGAATTGAAGGGATTTTTTAAACAGATTCAAGTCTACATTTCTCTATCAGCCATTCGAATTTCTTTTTGTGTATGTGGTAACGTCGATATGTTTTGGTCCAAGGAATTCTGGCCTTTCAACAGCCTAGATTTAAATCCCTTGGACTACTACGTATGGAGCGTAGTTGAAAGGATCACAAACAAGTCTCGGCATTCCAATGTGACGTCATTAAGGGTCGCTGTTGGCAGCATTCGTCGGCATGGACAGTGTTACATTACAGCATGCGTACAGCATACGTTTCACACCGAGAATAGAGGCCGTCATTCAAGCTAATTGGGGATATATCGAATAATTGTGCTCTACAGGGATCCCCCAAGTGCCATGTAAAAGGATTTTTTGTAATATTTAATTTTTCATTAAAAACATTTTGTTTAAAGAAATTATTCAATTTATCCGGATTTTGGTGACGCTTTGCAATAAACTAAATTAAATTAAATTAAATTAAATCATATTCGGATAATCAATGACTATTTTCAATATGACGTTGAAAATCTATTGTTATTCTATAAAGCAGAAATTAAAGAAATCAAAATTTTCTATATATTTGATATGCATTACCTGCTGCCACTCATTGCCGCCCTCGCCTGCTAGCAAAGCTTTACCGAAATTCTTGGCCAGAGAGAAACCGGAGAGAGACCATACCGGCCTTTTTCGCGTAATAGGCGAAAGCTATTGTACGCTAGCGGCACCAACATCATTTTTATAAAATAAAGTGAACCATGTCAGATAAAACCGCATAAAAAAAATCATATCAGAAATGTCTCAGTATTTGAAACAGCAGTTCCGCATTAAACCGGATAGAATTTATTTTCAATACAGATGAACAAGTTTGTACTTGTTGCATTACTACCAAGTTCTACGAGAAGTTCCAATCATTTTCGACATAGTTCTATGAGAAATTCACAATAAGCCGAATAGGGAGCTCGAATCTATCTATTTCTATGAGAAATTCCGCATCGAATTTTCTATTCAGACTTATCCGTAAAACTCGGATTTGTTTGCATATGACGATTTTAAAAGAAATTCCCGTTTCAAATACTATTATTTTCCTCATAAAAATTATCGTAATTACTCTTAATTTGAAACAGTGAAAACTGATTTGCAATTAATAGCCACTGATTGTTACAGTTATAAGTATACCACTGTGAATTAGTTAATACTGATTGTATCAGTGACATTTGTCTCGCCACTGCACGAATCAATAAATTCTTAAATCGCGGTTAATTTCACTGAATCAGTGAAATGAAAGAGGATTAAAACCGATATACCTATATTAAAATCAAAATAAGAATAAATATTTCTTCCTTATTAGCAATGTAAGTATTCAAATAACATATTATTTAATTGGAAAATTTAAAATGTTAACATCCATTGATGTTACTACACTCTTAATTTTGTTTGTAATTTTAAAATTAATAAAATTAAAAAAGTTTAAAGATGCAGGATAACACAAGTTGAGTACATAAAATTAGTTTAAATAATAAATCGAATGATGGAATCGGCTTTATCCGAGACTTCTATAAACCATCCGTCCCTTTGAATAAAATATTTATCTTTTTTTGAGTTCTGCACGATAAATAATTGAATATTCATGTTTTGTGCGGAGGATATAAAAAAATATTATAAATTGCTATATATCACTTCCTTCCTGAAAACAGAGTTATAAAATTAATAATCTTAACGATAAGATTAATGTTGGGCATACATATTTCGTTATAAAATATAAACATACCGGAACAGTTTGAAGCAGGAAACAAGTATTATTACTAGTAGCGAATATTGAACAGAAATTTTCTCCTCTTTGTTCTGCTTCCATCGATTCTATTGGGAGTACAAATTAGTTCGGTCCGTTTTCCAAAAGATGGCTCCGACTGTTGTGAATGGTTCATAGTGACAGCTGATTTTGGCGTTTTCAGAGAGGTTAGACATCTGCTAATAATATTCAGTTTATATCGCTTTGAGTTTCATACAAAAACTTTGATTTTTACTGTGTTTGAAATGAATCGAATTTTGTGTTAACCAAGCAGCATTTGCGGGAGGTTCTAATTTTCTGCTTTAATTGGAAGAAAAGTGCAGCTGAAGCCCATCGAATGCTTGTCGAAGTTTATGGTGACACTGCTCCAACTGATAAATCATGTAGGGAATAGTTTCGACGTTTCAAGGATGGAGATTTCAGCGTTGAAGACAAGCCTCGCTTTGGACAGTCAAAAAAATTCGAAGACAAAGAATTAGAGGCATTACTCGAAGAAGATCAGAGTCAAACGCAAGAAGCTTGCAGAATCATTGGGAGTAACTCAACAAGCCGTTTCTGCACGATTGAGAGCAGACCATGGGAATAATTCAAAAACAAGGAAACTGGGTGCCTTATGAACTGAAACCGAGAGACGTGATTCTATTGAAAGACGATTTTTCACTTGCGAACAGCTGATTCAAAGACAACAAAGAAAAGGTTTTTTGCATCGGATTGTGATTGGAAATGAGAAGTGGATATTCTACGACAATCCCAAGAAGGAAAAATACTACGCTAAGCCCGGTCAATCGTTACCATCGATCTCAACATCAACACCAAAGCCGAACATTCATGGTTCGAAGATCATGCTCTGTGTCTAGTAGGACCAAAAGGGTGTTGTTTACTATGAGCTGCTGAAACCTGGCGATTCCATTACGGGCGATCGGTACAATTGATTCGTTTGAGCCGTGCATTGCGAGAAAAACGGCCGGAATACGAGCAAAGACATGATAAAGTTATTTTTCTTCGTAACAACGCTCGGCCTTATGTCGCAAAAGTCGTAAAAAAATATTTGGAAACGCTCAAATGGGATGTTTTACCGCACCCGCCGTATTCTCCGGACATTGCTCCTTCTGATTACTGGTTGTTCCGAAGGATGAAGCACGATTTGGCAAGTCATCGGTTCACTTCTCCAAAATTGGATCGCCTCCAAAGACGAGTCATTTTTTCGAGATGGAATTCGAAAATTGCCTGAGAGATGGGAGAAAAGTAATAGCCAGCGATGGACAATACTTTAATTAATCTGTTCATTTTGTTTTGAAATAAATGCATTTTTGAACACAAAAAAAACGGACTAATTTGTACTCCCAATATTATCGCGTATTTCTTTACTATTTATTGCTAAAAATAAAATACAAGACAATGAAATGAAGAATTATGCGTATTCTCAAAACTAAAATTAATTCAGAACTTATTTCAAACGATTATTTATCATAAATGAACGTTTATCATAAGTTCTCACTCTCTTTCTTCTTTTTCCTTTTCAGACTCTTTTTCTTTGTAAGGCATTACTATCTGGCAATAATTCTGCGAGTATGATCAATGCTCTCATATGTTCTAAGTAAAAACAACAAATGTAAATTTGTATTAGTAAATAGAACAATTAGATATTTTTATAAAAATAAATGATATTTTACTATTGCTTATAGAGCATACATCACGTCGATGCAACTTAGCATACGATATTATTCTATCAGCTCTAAGACAACAACTGCACTCAAAAAGATTATATTATAGTTGATTCTATCTTCGTAAAATAGTAACTGCTCAAAATGTCAATGTTTTCACTCACATGCAAAAAAACCTGGCCACTAAATTTTTTTCACAAATTTTTAATATATTCAAATAGCAAAATAATTCATCGAAAAATTATCGAAACGAGATGTTTAAAAAAATCTTTTAAAGCTTGAAATCTCTACTTTCGAAATGATTGATATTTCAATCTGACTGATCTTTTATAGAGCTATACGAACACATGGATATCCGTCAAATGTGAAAATTTTATACAAATTTTACAAATGTCTATGGCGTGAAATAAAGATCACACAAAAATGCGGTTTACAGCATCGAAAGTGTAAATCTTTACCTTTAATTTATTTTTTTATAGATCTCTATACGATTTTTTTTTATAAAAAGAATCATTTTTGCTTTAATGTTAAATAACTCATGAAAAAAAATCGTACAGAGATCTATAAAAAAGTATTAGGTGTACAACTTTGCTTCCGCCGTTTTCCTATCGATGGCTTTAGCGATAAGTGGTGGTCGGAATAAATAGATCATAGACGTCATACAATAAACTTGGGCATCTGTCAACATAACCTCATAGAAACATTAATCGATTCGTGTCTGCATTATGAAGTTATTCTCGATTGAAAATGTTAGTTTACGAGCCAAATTCTCGTCATTTGCGGGAGTTTTAATTTTCTGCTTCAATATGAAGAAATCTGCGGCTGAGACTCATCGATGCTCTCAAATACTTATGGTGAGGCCGCTATTAGTGAAAGAACGTGTCGTGAGTGGTTTCAACGCTTCAAGAACGGTGATTTTGACGTCGAAGACCGGCATAGCGGTAAAAGAGAAGGTTTTCGAAGATGAAGAATTGGAGGCATTACTTGATCAAGACTCGTGTCAAAATCAAGAAGAATTGGCACGATCATTGGGAGTGACTCAACAAGCCATTTCAAAACGCCTCAAAGTCATGGGAATGATTCAGAAGCAAGGAAATTGGGTGCCATACGAGTTGAAGCCGAGAGATGTTGAACAGCATTTGTTTGCTTGTGAACAGCTGCTTGAAAGGCAAAGACGGAAGGGATTTCTGCATCGCATTGTGACTGGGGACGAAAAATGGGTTCATTACGATAACCTCAAGCGCAGAAAATCATGGGGAGTGGCCCGGCCATGCTTCCACGTCGACGGCCAAACCGAATATTCACGGCTCCAAGATCATGCTCTGTATTTGGTGGGACCAGCTCGGCGTAGTGTATTATGAGCTGTTAAAACCGACTGAAACAATCACAGGCGATCAGTATCGAACGCAATTGATGCGTTTGAGCCGAGCATTGAAAGACAAATGGCCGCAATACAACGAGAGATACGATAAAGTGATTTTGCAGCATGACAATGCTCGACCTCATGTTGCGAAAGTGGTCAAGACATACTTGGAAACGTTGAAATGGGAAGTCCTACCTCACCCGCCGTATTCTCCAGATGTTGCTCCCTTTGACTATCACTTGTTTCGATAAATGGCACACGGCCTGGCTGACCAGCACTTCCGATCTTATGAAGAAGTAAAAAATTGGATCGATTCGTGGATCGCCTCAAAAGATGACCATTTTTTTCGACGCGGGATTCGTACGCTGCCCGAAAGATGGGAGAAAGTAGTGGCCAGCGATGGACAATACTTTGAATCATAAATGTATAACCAGTTTTTTACAATAAAGCCGCGAATTTCGGAAAAAAAACGGCGGAAGAAAAGTTGTACACCTAATATATTCATATAAATGAATTAATTTCAGAAATGATAATTGCGTACCGATATGACTGTCGGACTTCCAACGCAATTAATCTGAAATATTAATAATCCCCAAATTTCCCATATTTAATCTTAAAAAGCTATAATAAACTTATTGCGAAAAATATTGCCTCGGCCGGGGGTCTCTTGTATTCCGTGCGAGCGTCCTAAGCCTTTAGACTACCGAAACTGTAGCAATATTCTTCGCAATAATCGATATGTAGAGAGTTACGCATTGTAAGCGTGTAAAAACGATAAGTTGCATAAACAAGCCAGTGCAGAAATGGGCCTACAATTCAATAGAAATAATGCTTCCTGATGGTGAACGACAGAGTAAAGATATTACCTCAAAATTTCAATAACATTTAAGATATATAGATTGAAACAGAGGTTATATATTTGAACAAAGGAGATAGCAAAGGAGAAATAAGAAGAAGATTGGTAATGGCAAAATCAGTATTGGGCAGACTTAGTAAAATATGGAGAGACCATCAAATCTCCAAATCGACAAAGAAAAGGTTAATAGAAACGCTAATCTTCTCCATAGCCACATATGGATCTGAAACGTAGACGATCAAGATGGCATGCCGCAAAAGGCACGCGATAAAGGCATTCTAAATGACAGAAGAATGCTACCGAAGAATGCTCCGGATACCATGGACAACTTTTAGAGCTAACAACTTCGTCCTCAGAGAGCTAGGAATCGACACAAGAAATCGGCTCATGCCGACTTTCATTATACTTATCGTATAATGAAATTCTTTGGGCACATGATCCAGAAGGATGGCATGGAAAAGCTGATGATCCAGAGAAAGATAGGTGGCAAAAAAAAAGAAGCGAGTACTACCCAATAGATATACCAGGTGGTCGAATTCACACGCTACCAGAACTGATGAGACGAGCGGAAGACAAAGAAGCTTGGCGTGCTTTGCTGCCTAATTGTAGGATGATTATAAAGTTTTCGGATAAAGTAACCGAATTACGAGATGGAAAAATGAAAGATACATTTTTAAAATTGAGATATAGGAGCCATGTCTGTTACAAATATATTTGTCACGTTTTTTTATCCTTAAGAGAGTTGACTGTAACAGAGATAAAAAAATAATGGAAGTCATTATCCGATATATTCAGAAGGCTTCGTAAAACTCAACAGCCGAGTAATTCTGCGGCTGCTAAGAAGGTTAAATGGATCCACTTCAAAAGGCTCAGTTTTCTGTACGTGCAACGAAAACGAGTATGTATAATATACATTCGTACTCATACGGTTTTATATAAATGTAATCGTACAGTGGTTAAAATATATTAATTAACCATTTGCTCTTCTATGACGATATCAAACAAGACTCTTCAACAGTCCAAATAATTCGCTAGATAGTACAGAAATATTTGTCGATGATCACAGTGACAATACATCGCGAAATAGTGAGAGAAACATACATCATGTAAGAAACTTCAATCATTAATAAGTATTAACAAATATTAATATCGAAAATTTATGTGTACATTTATTAAATGTACATAATTTGTTTTATGTACACTTTTTTAATATGAATATAAATTTTCTATTGGATGACCTATATAAAAAAAAATTCAAACATAAAAACGTTGATTAAAAATATTTATTTAATGTTAACAAATCTACAATTGGATACGGCAAAAGAAATATTTTCTGAACTATTAACAAATATATATGTGTGTGTGTGTGTGTGTGTGTGTGTGTGTGTGTGTGTGTGTGTGTGTGTGTGTGTGTGTGTGTGTGTGTGTGTGTGTGTGTGTGTGTGTGTGTGTGTAGTTGTAATGAATGTCTCTTGAACTATAAATATGGTATATTTATAGTTAAAAGGATACTTTTACAACAACTAAATATTTGTTAAAAAATATTCCTTCCACCATAGCTAACTATACATTTATTAAGATTAAATAAATCTAGTCTTTTCCAGTGTAGTCTTACATATATTGTGACTAAATAAAAAAATAACAAATTGGTTCCAGGAAAGTGCAAAACTTGATCAAGCCTAAAGCTGTTAAACAGAATGATAGATCTGATGAATCTGTATCGGTTGTAACTGAAGGCTTGTCCAATGATGAATTCACTTGGTTCGGAGTCATTGTCGCTTCTAAGCTACGAGCCCTTAGTGCGAATGCAAGCGAGGTGGCGATGCTCGCATAAAACATTAGAACACGAATGGCGCAATTGTCTGGTCAATTGGCCATTCCTGCTCCCCGCGGTCCGCACGCCAAGCGATCGGTAGATGTAGTGACATACACTTGGCAATAGTAAGCCGGACGGACGCGTATATTCGGCTATATTAAAAGATTAATATCTCGTTAACTTGGGAAAATTGCAAAATGGTAGACGATTCAGGTTTCGACTCAGTTTAGTCCGTTCTATCTGCGCATTAAATATTTGGTGGTTATTCTGGGACACCTTGTATGCAAAAAGTCAAGCAAGAACAAGTTGACCAGGAAGAAGCCGAGCTAATAGAAAGAAACATAGAGTGACAGTTCGAACAATAGTGATCGGCTGATAAACCTGCTAGCAAAAAAGTACGCAATAAGGAACTTCTCATAGCGGAAGTGCGGAAACGACTCTCTTTGAAATTTTAAATTGCACATTTCCAAATAAAAAGAGGTGACTAAAGAGAAGCTGTGAAAAGAAATAGCTGACAGCATAAAAGGTACAACATTTTTTTAATTGAGGTATGGGAGCATGTCTTACAAATATTTATCACGATTTTTTTTCTTAGGAGGAATGACTATAATAGACATAAAAAATGGAAGTCAGTATCCGAAATATTCAGGAAATTTCGTAAAACTCACAAACAGCCGAATGGTTCTAGCGACTGCTAAGAAAGGTGCTTAAATAGGTCCACTTCGATGGGCTTAGTTTATTATATTGATGTTATGTTAATGATAATTGATATTTTTCTCTAACATGTACTTATCTCTTATTTTTTAGATTTATTTCTATTCATCGGAATTCCATTCATTAATGAATTCCATTCATTAGAAATTAGATAATATACGTTAGAGAAAAATATCTCTCCTACCAACTGTCATTAACGTAACATCAATACGTTATAATTTTTCACGCAATTATGTAATATACACTCGCATTATATTGAATTTAATGTATTGATATTGAGTGAGAAATTATAACATTGATGTTATTTTTGTTGGTGTTTACAAGAGTTATATTATAAAACATTTCCATGCACGCTTCGGTCCTGACCTCACACAGTACAGCTGATTTTAAAGGTTTTCAATCAGAAATTCCGGCAGCATCATTCTATTTCTGTCTCAATTTAGAATCTTGGGTAAATGTTGTGCAACAATATTCTTTTTTAGTTGGTGCATCTGGGAGCATTACACCTAGCAGACATGTTATGTACAAATCCTGATATCTGAAATGTAAAAATTCATAGTTTTCATATATACTATATATATACAATAGAGAAAGGTATACAGAGTGTTCGATAATTGTTCTGACAGAGTTCGTGAACATGTAAAGCGGACTAAACTGAGACGGAAAGTTTTCTATCATTCTGCAATTTTCGCAATAGTTAACAAAATATTAATTGTTAAAAATTACCGAAAATCGGTCTTCAATCATTTTTTATTCAAATACTATCAACTTTACAGGAAAACTGCAAGAAACAAAAAGAATTTTCATAGAGCTCTAAGAATTTTTTTAGAATTTTTTACCATATTTTCTCGTTGATAAAAATCTAGTTTGATAAAAATAAAAATAAAAAAATGCAATACTAAAAAGTTGTTAAAAAATTCTGAAAAAATTCCACGAACTCCGTCAGAACAATTATCGGACACCCTGTATACTTCCAAGATTAATTTTTCCAGCTTCGAAAAAAATTTGCTGTGCTCTCGCGATTTGTTCTCATTAAAGAACTATAGTTTGCATTATTTCTGGAATCTAATCCGGAATCAGTGAATCAGAAGAAGAAGAAATGGAAACTGGAAGCCTAGATGAGATTTAGGTCAGTAACAAGAGAATATAAATAAAATAAATAAAAAAAAATTGTCATATAATAGCAAGATAATTTCTGTATAATTCTCTTACTATCTCAGATTACTTCTAGGCCATTTCCTTCAAACTTCCATCATTCGTACTACATATGTATAGTCAAAGCTCCCAGTTTTCCCATATAGTACGCGGACGTAGCTCGAGTATACAACATTATTTGTAAGTGTACAACATTTACAATTATAAAAATTATCAAATTATAAAAATTAAAAAAAAACATTTCCTTTCAAGTGAATATTCTATTGAAGGATGCAAAAGAAAATGATAGAATCTCTGTGATCTCCACTTTATGCAGATTATTTCAGCGGAGAAACTGCCAAGATGGAATGTCAGTCAAAGAAGAATAAATGGCGTTTCTATAAGTCACTAAATTTTGCGTGACACATTATTAACAAGAGAGTAAGTACAAGCAAAAAACTTTTTTTAATTTCCAGAAAATATGTTAAAAGCATTGCAAAAGTATTTTCTACTTTTCATTATAAAAGTAACATATTCATAATTATTACGATTATTTCAGAATTACATATATCGAACACGTTAGTCTGTAACAATGATAAGAGAAAAACGAAGAAGAAAAAAAGGAAGAATCTTCACTAGATGATTTTTACTATGTTGGATTTACGCCCATCATTTTAATATGTATGAATTAAACATGTACACACACACACACACACACACACACACACACGCGCGCGCGCGCGCGCGCACATCAATATGTATAACCTATTATTTTCAGGAAATAGCAAGAAAAGAGTAACAGAAACTTGAACAAGGATATTATCTTTGCGCAAATAAGCGAGGCATTACACGAGCCGCTAACAGTTTCTTTGCCATCAATTTCGGTAGAACGGCGGACGAAGAAGAAGAGCATTTCGGAATGATGATTTCCTTATAGCTTCGTGCAATATATTATCGGACTTTATGATTGTCTTACTTGCGATTGCGAATAATCATATAGATGTGTTTCATAATAAATATATTGTAGAAATTAAAGAGCATCATTTTAGACTTGTTAAAGATTTGGGAAAAAGAATACTTCATATATGATTCATAATAAAAGAATACTTCATATATTCATAATAAAATGACAGATTGACTTGCAAAAGAAGCGACAGAAGAAGAATCTGATCTCAGTGTCGAGGTTCCACTGAGAAATTTTAGACGAGAATTTAGACAAGAGACTTGGAATATGACATATAGTAGGACAGAGTTGTGAATGAGACAAGATTTAAAGACCAATTTTATTTTGAAAATTTCTATGAGAGAAACAAAAAGAAACCACTGTTTCATAAATTGAACAGGGAGAGATATTTTGTTACTTTGGTCAAACATTCGATTAAATCGAATCATTTTAAGTTACTAAAATGTTTCAAAATGTTTCTTGCTTACTGGATTCTTATTAGTTCAGTCATTGGGACATTTGTCTTATTCGGAGAGCATCCCGTTTCACGTTGCAATATAGCTAATCGTAATGATCGATGCTTATAGAGTTTTAGCAAATAAGCGCCACTTGTAACACGTAGTCAATATTCTTGTTAACTTATAAAAGTTAGTCTTCTTCGTTCGTTTTTGTTTTATTTAGGGTATGCATGTAAGTAACAATATATGTTATTATTGTATTAAAAGCATTTTACACAACTTTTTTGCAATAAAGAAGCTCAGTTTCAATAAAGAAGCTTTAATTTCTTCTCTGGGATGGTTTGGTTCTTCAGTTTGAATACCACAGAAATGGAAAATTTCAATCTTTCGTGATGGATAAAAGAACGAATCACATATTTGTCTTTATCTGAGGGAAACCTTACGATATCTCAAGAAAATAATTTCGCGAAATATTAGATGTAGTAAAAAGAAATCCATTATTTTTACTACACCTAATATCTTGAAAATCGCAGTGAAATAATGACGAGATCATGCGGAATATATTCATTCAGCGTCTGTCTTGGCGTCCGTAAAAGCCTTAAAATAACGGATGATGGTTGTCTGAGAACACAAATGTTCTCGGCTGTTTGTCAACCCCGATTAAAGGCGATATGGTGAGTAAATCTTCCGACATTTTTTAATTGTAGATCCCGTGACACTAGAAGCGCTGAAAAAAACTCGAGGAAACTTCGACCAAACTCTGATCAGTCGACGATTAATTCAACTAACAAAATTACTTACTGTAAAATTTCTAGAGCTGTATGATTCGTTGTATTTAATTATATTTTTTTGTATGTTAAATAGCGAAATAATTTTATCTTATATATTATAAGATTAAGGGGAGGGTAAGCTTCTATTTAACGTATTTCGTACATTTTTGTTTTCATAGTTAAATGTATAATANATATATTTTTTAGTTTATTCAGTGTATGGTAGATATATTCAGGTGTACAAAAAAAATTTTTTTGAATTATGTCCTTCGCATACTGGGACAAAATGGCGGCTGCAAGAGTAGATTGAAAAAAGCTGGCTGACACGATATCTGATGTTAGGAACATCTGAAACAAAAAATTCAACGGGATATTAAAATATGAACGATTGGCTATGGCAGGTAGTAAAACCAAACATTTTGGACAAAAATTAACAAAATGGCCGACTTTTGATTTTTTTTTACCTTTTTTTTGGCACTAACATTGTTTAAAAAACAGATTAAAAATAATTGAAAATTCATGATTTTACTATCTGCGATAACTACACATGTCCTGAACAACCCCTTAAAATTTCAGCTCGATCGGTTAAATAGTTTTTTTGGAATCGTGTCAGCCAGGTCGAAAAACGTTGTTTCGAGAAAAACGCGTTTAAACTTTTTTTTGTAAAAATTTTGGTATAATCATATAAAATAAGGTTCTTACGCTCAATCAGCGATGCCTGCTCCGTACATTATTCCTTCCTCTTCCTCGGAAAGTGTTTCTTCAGCCGATTTCATGTTTCGAAGCTCAGTTCTTCGTTCTTTTGAACTGTCAAGGCTTCGACGATTGGCTGCTTGGATACGTTCACCGTCACGTTGCTCGACGAAAGCTGCTGCATGTCTACCGATGCTCGGTCGGTAATCGATTTAAAAGTGTTTGTACCTTAATTCTACATATATTTAGCACCCAAAAATGATGTTTTTGAAAAATCGATTTTTTCGTCAAAATAGAAGCTTACCCTCCCCTTAAAAGATTAAAAATAATTTTATCTTATATATCATAAGATTCAAAATACTGTATATTATAAATTAATCGGCAATTGTTCTAAATAGCTTTCAAGATTATAAAAAATAAATATTGAAGAGATACGAGGAAAAGATTGATTTCGCAACCGCAATGCTGAAAGCAGCTTGAAATCACGGCTAAAGGTAAGCGCTCAGTAAGTTTGAGTTGATCGAGATTGATTTACTCGGAAATGTCACTAATGCGTCTAATAGAAACTAAAGTAAAAACATATGACGTCATTAATCGAGGCTTTGAATTAATTCAAACTCACTGCAGTCGAGAACACTAGTTATAATTTCACTCAATAATACAAATATAATATAACATATGTTACGTAACAATTAAATTATTAGTCACGAACTTATAACATACATGTTATATTATTTTTAATTGGTATCGATTGCGTGTGGGCGTTGACTTGACTGACGTGACAAAAATAATTAATTAACAATAAAAAAATAATTAATTTTCTCATAAATTCATTTTATTAAACAAGATAAAAAAAAGGAAATGTCACTTGCTTTAAGAAAAACAATCCATGTGTTTTACATTTGCATTATAAATATCGCGAATGATAGCTAATAAATAAAAATCGTTTAATAAGAAATACAATATTATCGAGCATTGATTACAATCCCGTACAAATCCCGTGTATATTTATAAAAGTGAATTATTAATAAGAAATAATTTCATTTTCAGTCTCTTACAAGAAAAAAAGCCTTTTCAGTTTTCTTATATTTATAAGAATTTTTTTGCTTTCTCATTTTAAGATTCTTAACAAGAATTTAATTCTTATATTTTAGTGTTGTGTATATTCGAGCCAAAAGTTATTCTCTATTTATTAATTACTTCAATATCATTACTTACATTTTTTTATTCAATTATTTCACAAATACAAAAATTGCAAATAACATTCCACGTGATGTCTGTTCATCGAATTTACAAGAGGATTGACACGTGTGTTGCTAGAAAGTCGTTAAATCAAAATTCAAGGCCAGTCATGATATGGATGTATATCATATAGATTCCTGACCTACCAGAGTGTGTGTGTGTGTGTGTGTGTGTGTGTGTGTGTGTGTGTGCGCTGAATGTGTGTATATTGAAAGAAAGAGAGAGATAAAAGATGTTCCAGGTCATACACGTGCGTCAGCAATCGTAGAAACGTAAATATATGCCTAGTCCGCGCTCGCGCGATTATTGAAGTTGTAAAGTGCTGTTAGATTCTACTCCGCAAAAGATTTTCGATGAGAAACATAAGTATTTCCGACGCATTTAAGAAAACATTAATAAAAAAAATAATTTCGTAAATAGGTTCGCAAATAGCTGATAGCTTACGTTCGTAAAAAAATAATAGAATAAACGAAATGACATTGGAAAGAGAAAGTTGTATTCCAAATTGTTATAGAATACAGAAAAAGTTTGTTGAAACCACTGACATGGGAGTATATTAAACGTAAACTTTGCGTAAGTGGCTTCAACAAATAAACTTTTTCTATAATTGCAGTTCGAAATACAACTTTTTTCTTTCTAACGTCATTTCATTTATTCTATTATTTTTTTACAATTTTTACACACGTAAGCAATCAGCTATTTTCGAACCGTAACAATATTTGCGAGATAAATTTATTTTTTGTTGACTTTATTTTAAATACGTCGTTTCGTTTATTCCATTCTTTTTTTTACTATATATAGGAGCAAAAATATGAAGAGAGAGAGAGAGAGAGAGAGAGAGAGAGAGAGAGAGAGAGAGAGAGATATCGTCATTTATTGAGCGTTTTAGAATTAAGTCCTCTCAAGCGCTAAGACCATACATTTATGAACAATAATAAACAGTAGAACCATACATTGATAACAGTAAAAATAAAAAAAAACTAAAAACAAAATTAAAAATGAAATTAAAATTAACGCAAAAATATATATATAACATACAAATATACTAAATCATAAATACAAAATTATATACTTACTCTAACAAATGTTTATACAGTACACGATACAAATCGTACATTAACTTTTAACAAATAATTATACAACTTGCATTTAAAATCATGCAAAGAAGCAGCATTATCCCGTGGGCTACTATTTCAAAACTCAGCAGCACAGCTGCTAAAAGACCGCTTAAAAAATTTCGTGCGTATAGCGGTAATGACAAATAATCATTAGAAGTTCTCGTTCGACACATTGATATATTCTTCTTAAATTCAAAGCTTTATATAGTCTTGGGAAAGCTTAATGAAAGTGTAGCGAATATCAGGCATCCCACGAAATACAATACAACCGCCTCTCCTTTACTTTGAGCCATCCAAGATCATTAAAATAAGGAGAGACATACTCATCCATTTAATCGGGAACACGTCTTACATACGAACTATCTTACATACGAATTAAAAGCCCGCTGAAGTTTAAGATCTCGCCAGTAATATCGATCATAACAGTACAGCAATAATCGAAGATAGGAAAAATAAGAGTAGATATTAGCCTAATACGAAGGGATCTTGGAATAAGCTGTTTATAAATCTTTAGTTGATAAAGAGACATATTCACTCTGGACGTCATTCCAGTTACATGCAAACTCCACCAAAGTGTTCCAGAAATTGTTAGACCAAGATACTTAACAGAATTACTGTATGCGCATCCCCAACTATAATATGCGGAAGTCCGTACGAGATATTGTTGATATATCTTGCAGTACTCAAAATCATAGCTGTAGTCTTTTTTATTTATATTTATTGTCAAATTGATTTTCGTGGTCCAATCCAGGATTCTATTTATATATTCATTTTCACAGCTTATAGTAGGAAATAGATTTTTAGGCTCGTGTATAGAAAAGCAGGTCATCAGCGTAGAAAGAATATTTACTTTAATTGTAAATAACTAAAGTCATTTAGATACAAATAACAGAGAGCCCAAAACAGAGCCCTGAGGAACACCCCTTGTTATAGTAATTTCAGATGATGTCATTTCAAATGTCACCAGTAACCGGATCCTTGACAGCCTGTCTCTGTCTATTCAAGTAACCACATATCTAACGCAGAGCTGAACATGAGAATTTCAGATCTTTGAGTTTCTCAATCAAAATGCGATGATCGACATTATGAAACGCTTTTGTAAAGTTAAAAAAAACTGATACAGTTAAATTTCTGGAGTCGGCTGCACGTCTGACATCATCCAGGAAAATAAATGTTGCCAATTGAGTGGAATGACCTTTTCTATACACAAACTGATGTGGATCTTGCAGATTATTACTTTCGATATATCGAGTGATGTGTGTGTGAGAGAGAGAGAGAGAGAGAGAGAGAGAGAGAGAGAGAGAGAGAGAATAAAATATGGGGTCATAACATTGTACTACTAACTTATATTTTTAAATGATAGATTCAAAAACACAATAAAAATATTGTATTATATAGTTATTTTACATATTTTCTTATGCTTTAAAATATGGATGTGAATTTAACACTGTATATGTGACAAAATTTATATACTTTCCTATGAAATTATAGTCGAATGCTGCGCCGTAAAACGACGAAAAGCGAGGCAGAGAAGGAAAGTTACAAACGCAAAAGAAGAAAGAATTACTAAGCTTTTCACATAAAATAAATGTAATTGAGTTATATAATTTTTGTGAATAAATATATTTAAAACAGATATATTTAATATATTTAAATAAATACATGTATGTAAATTGTAAATAAATGTAAAATAGATTCTATAAATTAATTTTTTATTCTATAAACTAATTTTTTCAATTATAAATAGTACAATATAAAAACATCAATATCGTTGTAAAAGAATTATAGGTGATAAAGCAAATTTAAGATTATTTTCTTTTAATTTGGATCATCAAATTCCTATAAAAATAATATAAATCTTTAAAACAACTTTTGAAAATTTTAATTTTGTTACCCTATGTTATATGTAAACGTAAATTTAATATTTGTAATAAAATTGACAGGCAGAATGTTTACATCACTAAGTACAAGAAGCCATGTTAATCAAATTATGATTATCTGTGTCACATTAAAGAAAAAGTTAATTATCAAGTTATATCCCATTGAGATATTAAATAACAAGATATTAAATAACAAGATAGTTGCATAATAATTTTCGGATAATAACAAAATTATTTAATATTTTACATTTTAAAAATTTTCAAAGAGTAAAAAACGGCTTTTTAAGTTGTGATCAAAGAGTAAAAACAAAATTTTGACGATTTATAATACGTATGAGAGATTATTATTCTCTAATCGCAAAATCCAATAGTCGACAAGTTATCAATTCTCATCTGACAAAGACATTACACGGCAAGATATTAATCTATTTTTAAACGCGCTTCTAGTTTCTTAAGCATTTTGCGTGCAGGGCAAAATGACGCCACGGATTTTTGAATTCGCGAGCACACGGTGACCATGATCTGGAAATGGATCGACGTAAGCACTTATATCATTTTGCGTGAAAAAAGGGTATCAAAATAAATCTAGAGAAATGTCATTAACATATATTATTCAAGATATTGACTACATTCTATACAGAGCATATGTGTTATTCATTAGACGGTGATCCAGTTTCACATAAAAGAAATATTTGTATTAAAAATCTATTCTAAAGTAGACTATGTCAGAAAAACTACATATATGAATATTTGACGATTCAAGATTACTGTGTTTTATATTTTTATATTTAGATATTATTTGGATAATTATAAAATTCGTTAAAATTATATATTTTAATTTAATTGTAAAAAATTTATAATCAGTACATAAATCTATTTTCTAAAATATCAAAATTATATTTACAAATAGAGAACGCTAACTTAACCAATATATTGTCATTCTCCGAATTCTCAAAGGCAATTTCCATCAATTACCACAATAACATAATTTTACATTGAATATTCATTATTGCGATTTTTACTAAAAGCAATACACGCAGATTACATGTCTCGTAATTGTTCCTGTGGCAAACATATAACCTGTGAAAAACATATAATTTGTGTATTGCTTTTAGTAAAAACAAATCTATCATTAGTAACATGATAACTTTAATTACCGTGGGCGTTGGAATTGGATCACCTGTGTTTGATTTCAACGAAGCAACAGGTTAATTAATCATAATTACGATGAAGTTACCGCCCACATCTTGCACGAGATAATAATCGAGTATATCGAGCGAACAAGACGAATTTACTGGCGTTCAATTTACAATATACAAATATCATTAACGCACTTTAAAAAATATATATATCACGGATTTTTCACGAATATTTTCTTATAACAACGATTATCAATTTTCGTAGAATTTATTTTTGTTACATGATATATAGATACTGATAATTTTTATTTTTTTCTGCTTTTTAGTGTAAGTATCATGATGAGAAACAGATAAGAATATTTATCATTTCGATCGAAGAAATTGTACAGGTCTCTTTTCATCCCGTAAAAATTTCAAAGTTAAAGTCATAGTTTAATCTCTATATATAACAATTCATCTCACTATTCCATTGCCTTTTTGACTCGACATGCTGAAGATAGGGAGACTGTTTTAAAAATCTGTTTTTTATTCATTAACACTTTTACATACCTTAATGATCGATCAAAACCGGATTCTCTTTTTTGTGAGACATATATAGACTGCGCAGTCTTTTTCTTCTTAAGTATGCATAATCTTTCCGCAACATAAGTATGGAGATTCCGAAGTATGAGATTCCTTCACGGGGATTCACAGGAGTTTTTTCCCGAATATTTTGTTACGCATATAAGAAACATGGTTTGGTTTAAGCGGGATTAAGCTGCTACAAGATAATAATCGTGGAAATTTCCCGATGACGGGAGGATGACAATATTTTGGAGTCAGATTTAACAGATTTGAGTTTGAGTCAGTTTTTTCCTTACTTTTTTTTTATTTTTTTTCCTATTCCTTCATTAAATAAAATTTTGGGAATTTTTTTTTATATAATAGCTACGTTTAAAACGTTTATTTTGGAAACGATTTGGAAGTTTTCTTCGCGCTAATTGAATTATAGTTTTAGATTAGAGAAATAGTCTTATCTCAGCAGATAATTATAAAATGGTTACAAAACTGTTGTGTTCTCTTGTGCGTGTGTGTGTGTGTGTGTGTGTGTGTGTAACGAGTGGGCGACTGACCTCGGGAATAATGAAACAAATCAATAAAGAGACGCGATAGAGGTAAAACGCTATGTAAAACTGCTATGATAAAATAAATTATTAAACTATTAACTAACAAAGAGCTTTTAATTACTTGACTGACTCCAACATAACCCGAAAACAGTATATTAAATTATTTAAACTTTCTAAATTTTTTAGGAAATCGCTCTAAGACGTGAAAATTTTGCCACTCTTGAAAAAGGTTGACAGAATTTTCAATTTTTATGAGTGAGGCTTCTCTCTTTATAGTAAATTTCCACTCCAAAAACTTTAGAGAGAGATTCAATTCAATTGTTTAATTAGAAATATATCCTGAAGGAAACATATATTTCTAATTAAAAGAATGGACCTCGACAGTATTCATTTTCATTATATCGATTGCAATATTTTCGATTGCCGCCTCGCTCTTTCTTGAAGATTAGCGCCAGTTTCCGGCGCCAACCACCGGGCTAAAGTTCAAACGATAAATTTTATCGCTATGCGGATGTTCCGCGTAATCGTAGGCGTGTTTCTAACATCCACGCGTGATTCGATGGCTAATAAAGGCGCGTTACGAAATAAAAGCAATTTATAACAACTAGGAAATCGAATTAGTAGCGGTCGATGAAATTATGAGTTTTTACGGTTATTTCATTAATAACCGTGACATTGCAATAGTCCGACATGTAATTTTATACGTCATTAGACTCATGAAAAAAAAACAAGCTCTTTCTGACAGCTTTGCAGTATATTCCCGGGACATATGCATTTTAAGATTAAGGACGAAATCCATAAATATCGCTCAAGCGATGATTTATTCGAAATAATCTTGAGCTAATGCTTAAGATGTCATAAGTCAAGCCAGAGAGTCGTATTAGCGTCTTAAGCTATTACTTGAGTATATGATTAAGAACAAACTATGCATTCGGTCTTAAAAGTTTCGCTTACACATTTGATCACGCAATTTATATTAAATATTTAAAAAATGAAACAATACATCTACCTATACACAAATAATAATCCGTGATTATAGCCAGACTCAATAAGATTTAAATCTGCCATTCGCAACATTCTCCGATAATTTAAACTGCTTACGTTTTCAGTATATTGATTGAACATTTTCAATCTATATAGTTTCTATTTTTCTATCTATGTAGTTACTGTTTTTACAACAGCTATTTGAAGTAATGAAAATGGACAAATTCAGAAGCGTGAAGATTTATAAAGTATTTAGTTATGTTCGCTCAAAACTATCTTCGACAAAACTGACAGTGTCAACATAAGTATAGCAATTATTGTGATTCCTTGAAGAATGTTTCGAGAATACATATCGTTATGCAATGAGACATAGTTATAGATAAAAAACACTTAAGTGTTAACCTTTATCGCAATCGTACGATGGTTTTACATCTGAAAACAAGCCGACTCTCCTATGAACAAACATGATTTGCCTCTGGATCGATTATTATTAATAGCACAAATCGTCACGCCTCACGCGATGTACGTGACGTAGTTATACAGCGATAATGTTGCAAAGATTGATCTATTATATTATTAGTGACAATATTTGAGAGTCATGAATCGTACGTGGAAAGTATATGCAACAGTTTACGAAATATACTGAGAAAAATGTACTAAGTTTTAATAAATATTTATTTAATTAAAAAAATAATTAGATCAAATTAATTATAGTTCTTGTACCAAATAAATACTCGTACATCTTTATATATATTTAATAAATATTTAGTTTTTTTTATAATTAAACTAAAACATTTATATTAATTATGTATATTCAAATAAAAGACTTATTAAAATTTAGTACATTTTCAGTTCACAAGAGAATACACTGAAAATGTACTAAATTTTAATACACACTTTAAATTACCTCAAAAATTTTTTAAGTAAACACAATTTAAATGAATAGATAGGTGAAAAAATGAACAAAGGAAAGATTTCAATTTAAATTAATAATTTAGTATATTATCTCACATTTATAATATTCACAATGAACTAATTATTCATAAAAACCATGAACGCTTTCGATTATATTAAGTCTTCATCACTCAGATGACGAATTTAAATTAAAACGCAATGTTTAAACGCAATGTTAGATATATTCTAAATTGAAATCTGTCCTTTACTCGTTTTTTGATTTATTTACTCATTTAATTATTATGTATACAATATCGAGCGGATTATTTCTTTTCTTATTTTATATTTTTTAAGTAAACTCTCTTAACTACTTTTAAAAACTTTAACTTTGTTAAAAGTAAATTTTCGCAAGGGAAGAATGTGGGGATAGGAGGCTATCGATAAATAATATCTCAGTGTTTATTGTGTAATATATTAAACTGTTTAATGTTACGAATGTACGATACAAGACTCAGGTAAGGAAGAGGTGTCCAAGAGAAAAAAAATACCAGAATCACAATCTCGTACCGCCATCTATCCAACTTTAGATCGTTTCCTATTGGTCTATGAATCCTAGTGAGATTTATGTCTGTTTGTCTATACCTATTAACATAAAAAACTTACATGTAAATAATAAAAAACAACCTCTCACAAAGAATCCCTCTGTTTCGAAAGTTTTCAATCTTTGAAACTGCATGCCTTCAGAACATAGGCAGAGATTTTCTTGGAGAGTATGAAGGTTTCTTGTAACAGTTAAATATCCTCTTGTAACTGTTAAATTTCATACCCGAAAATCGGGATATTTACACTGAAAGAAAAGGTTGATTGCTACAATTAGATAATAATAAAATATGACATAGCTACTGCTTAAAAATGCCATATTGCCGTTTAAATTATTGCGGCAGTTAATTTTTTCTTTCAATGTGAGAAAAGAAATACGTTAATTTAATAAATTTTGAAAAAATTTTGATTGATTTGACAAAAAATAGTATTTGACTAGGGTATATATATATATATACGAGGGGTATCCAGAAAATAAGTTCCGTTTTTTTTTACAAATAAAGTTTTTATTGAAAAAATCTAAAATTTACATGGATAATACTTGACAACTTCTAGTCTTTTTCTACATAATTCCCGTCAATCTCAATACATTTTGTATATCTGGAAACAAGCTTCGAAATCCCTTCTGCATAGAAACTTCCCGCCAGTTCTTTAGTCCAGTTAGTTACAGCTGTCTGAACTTCCTCGTCGCTTTGGAAGCGTTTTCCGGCCAAGGACTCCTTCAGTTTCGTAAAAAGATGGTAGTCCGATGGTGCTAGATCCGGGCTATACGGTGGCCTTGTGGCCTTGTGTAGAGGAGTCAGTTCTCTGGGAATCCAACGGGCGCAAACCTTGCGAAATTCGAGTTTTTCTGAAACGATCTCATGGATAAGACTTCGGGATATCTCTGGAAAAAGGTTGTGGAGTTCATCTAAAGTTAAAAGACGATCATTGCGAATCGCATTTTCAATTTTTGTCGTCAACTCATCCGTGATAAGGGAGGGTCTGCCTCTCCCACTTTCGTCTTCAAGCGAATGTCTTCCTGCCTTAAATTCTCGGACCCATCTCCGCACCATAGATTCACTCATCACACTCTCTCCATATACAGAAACAAGCTGTTTGTGAATATCAACCGATTTAAAATCTTGAGCAAAAAGAAACTGAATGATGCCGCGCAAAACAATTCGAGAAGGAATCGGAATGGAGGTGGCGGGACGCGAAGTGGAGGACTCCATTTTGATAATCTCTCCTGACCGTGTTTCACGAGCTACTGACGTCGAACACCGCTCATTCTATTCGGTAGCTTCCCCTCTTCAAAGCTGTGTTGCCAGCTCGCTCATACATCGATCTTACTAAACGTATAATACAAACGGAACTTATTTTCTGGATACCCCTCGTATATACAGAAATACATTTCGCACATACAACAAAAGATAAAATATTTGTCTTTCCAATTCGGGAATGGTAAGTTCAAACATATAATTTAAAATTAAAAAGAAAATGGAAGATTAGCGTTCCACAGGATTAGGTATATATTTAATATAAAAAAAAAAACACATTCATTTGCTAGTGATGTGTTCGAGCTGTCAGAATAAAATTGAGAAATATTCTAAACATCAAAATTTGATGATGTTCACCGAAGAGTAGCCGCGAATTTATGAAATAAAATTAATGAAAATTAAAATAATTATCTACATTTAATAATTTAAATTAATAACTTATAATATTGTTGATAATTTATACATCAACTGCGCGTGACTCTCATGTGCCCATTTTTATCTTAATTTATTAATTCAATTAAGAGAGTCTAAATTATTGATTTAAAAAAAAATTAAATTTGTTTTGAAAAATTCCCTTTCCCCTCTCCTTCCTGTTTGAACGACTCACACAACCAAAAGTCAAAAGTTTGTTCCTGTTTAGAAATAAATAATGTGTAATCTTTGTATTACCTTGGAAGTTGATAACATCCGTTAATTTTTTATGAGTTATACGATTTACCTGCAAAAAGTATATGACGCAAATAGATAATCATTCTTAATACACATTAAAATTTGCATCATAATAATTTTCTTTGAAAACCTGTAATGGGAAAGAGTTTAATAACTTTTGTTATATCGCAAATACACTATAAAAAATTTCGGTGTGCATTTAATACTATCGTGATGTCTACTTAACTACTGTGTTGATTAATATCAAGAAAAGATTCTAGTTTGGCAGCCTAAAAAATAGATGATACTTATTAATTTTTTTTTTTTGAGAAAAGTACTAATGATATTGGAATAAACTTTTTTGGGATATAAAGAAACATCCTTAGACTAT
>JAANIC010000550.1:508310-547243 GCA_017607545.1 Acromyrmex charruanus | reverse complement strand
TATGAGAAATTGAAAAAGTTGTAGCTATTGAAAAAGTCATTTTTTTAATAAAAAATTAATTTTATATTGCTTATAAATAGATTATAAATAAACAATAAATTTAAATATTAGATTTAGTACCTGGACAGAATGATAAATCAAATGAGTTTTGACAAAAATGATTAATCAATTAGTTCTCAAGTTATCGTGTACGCCAGTTCGAAAAATGTGATTTTGAGAAAAACGCGTTTAAAGTTTACTATAAAAGGAGGGTATCTAAAAATGGCCAAAATTCACCCCGATCAGAAACCTAAAAAACGAATTCCATTGTGTTTCTTGATACATATGGAAGAGAGAAATAACATTTATAATGCCGAGAAGTGCTAGGAAAATTTCTGATAACAATAAAACATTATACAAACTGCGTACTGCATATGTGATATTATATTTTAGTTTCCTTCATTTCTGTACGATCAGACTTTCTTATATATATTTTAATATCTATATAAATATATATATATATATTTAAATATATTTCAGAGGCTGCTAAAGTCGATATATCAACGATATATCGATTCCGATAAAAGCCATTACGGTTGTTGATCGCTTGGCGTCGTCCGTTTGCAAATTCAAATTTTGTCGCATTTTACTAAATGGGCCGTGACTTCGTTAATTTTACGATTTCGATTTTAAAATTTTAGGAATATATTTTTTAAATGTTATTCTTTCAAATAAAAAAAAATAATTTATTTGACCTATCACATTTTTTTTTTAAATGTATACACGCGTTATGTATTTGTAGTTACATTCAAGTCACAATAAATCAAAGTTTATTTGTCTGCGGTTTTTATCGATGACGTTACTGCGCTAATTCACGAAAACGATTACGCTAATTGATTTAATCAAGTCTCTAATTACCATATAGCACAGTAAACATCTAGCACGCCTCATGACATAAGTATTTTTTGTACGTTCTTAATATTATTTCTACGCAGTAAATAGTCTTTTCTTTTTCATTCTTTTCCCTCCAGGGAAAAAAACTGCCTTTGACCTTGAAAATCATCCGACGGAATTAATGCAAAAAAATGAATTCTTAAAGGAATGCACAAATGCTTTAATCCAAGAATATTTTATGCTTAGAATAGCGCCAAGAATAAACAACTTCCGATTAACAATAAATTAAATTCGTAAAATAAAATAAGTTTTATTCTTAGTTCAAAACAAATTTTATTTGAATAAAAGAATAAAATTGCACTCGTTCAACATTAAATATGCTTATATTAGCATTTTTTTCTTCAATGATACCTTTTGTCAACTTATTTCAAACCCCCAGTATGCTTTTTAGTAACATCAAGATGACAGAAATCAATGCTGCAGTAAGTGACGAGTAGCTTTGTAAATGAAGTGCCACATTTATAGAGCATGCCTCTTAATGTGCACGGAGTACAAGTTCCTAAGAAAAAACTGAATCAAACTTGGATTATACCCTCTAATGTAGTTCAAAGGCAAATGAAATGCTGAGACAGTTCTACCAACTTCCGTTAGCAGTATTGCAAATAAAGATGCAAACAGTCAACCTCGTCACAATGGTAGAGAACGCTGGCTGCATATACAGGCGGATCCGCCGCAACGGATTCATTGCTCATTTCACCCATTTAACTGTGGATAACAAATCCGCGAATCCACAACGGAAAATCCGCCCCCGTGTAGGGTCGCAGTGAGAAAATCGGCCGATTGTTCGCGCATGCCCATTTGCAATATAACTGACAGAAACATTAGGAGCTGAATATTTCATCCACCCTTAAAGATTGAACCACATTTAGAAGTATGTTCCACGAATGCAACAGTTCACTCACAAAACCACCGTTAATTGTCATTCACTACACCCATGCACTCCGACATCTTGATATTACTGAGGGGCCCTTATGCCCCTTATACACACTGTTGCCGCCTGCCGGCGAATTTTCAAATTTATGATTCTTAATTCAAGAATAAATAGTTTGTTTTTTGAATAAATAATGAGATTGAGTTTGTTAGAACCATATAATGATTTTAGAAACAAGAAATACAATTTTAAAAATAAAGTATACTTTGTATAAATCTATTTATTATTGATGCCAGTGAACATTTACAATTGAAGAGAACTTTTATACTTAAATGAAAGTAAATAGCATTCAAGAATAAAAATATACGTGAATCAGAAATTCATTTTTTTTTGTGTGAGAGCCTTTCAACTGTCTCATTGAGAAATATCACGCCGTTTTTATTATAAATAAAGAATTCTAGATTATGTTCTGTATCGTGCATTTATTATTATAATTGCAATATTTAATATGAAAACCATGAATTTATATGAAATATATATAATTCTTGATTTACCCCAAAGTATCTTCAAAATTTGCTAAATTTATTTCGATAAACACTTAATTATTCTTCTGTTAGCTCTATGATTATTTTGTGACATGTGTATAAAGTAAGACAGGTTAATCCATCAATTTTGATTAACTTTAATGTAATACGAAAATTACATAATAAACAATATCTCTTTGCAGAGACATATTTTATTAATTATATTATACAGTTATTATTTCTTAAGTATAATTTGAATATTAAATACATGCTTTTAAATATTCAATAATATAATATATGTACTAATTCGAACATATATGTATTATCGCGAGGAATGAACGAAAAAATCCTGCAATACTCTACGTATAAGAAGTATAGAGTACAACAGAACTTTCTCGTTCATTTCTCACGAATTCATTTTGATTATTTTCATTAGAAAAATGATTAACAATATTAAATAAAAATCGACTGATGAGATTAAACACATAAGTGAAAAATGCTATATTCGGTCAAAGTGGTTCTTCGCCTAATAATATTTCTTGTGAATTTATACAATTTCTTCAAGCTAACTGTGCGTCGATTATTTGAAATATAGTCCTTTCGAAGCCGAAGTAGTAATATCACAAATTAATTGACAAACAATTTAATATTATTGCTACAAAGTAATATTTTCAAGCATTAAACCATTAATAGCGTTTAGAAAACTATTAATGATTTGATGCTAATGAACATCTTACTGTATACGGTGTTCTTCACTCATGAGTGTGAGAAATGAATAATTAATTAATTACATAATGTAATGCGCATAATTAATTCTTGGTCTATAATGCCTTAGTAATGGATCACGATACGACGGTAACAATGTCGATAACGACCTGCCAATCCTTTATCTAACAATATCTAGAATATTCTAAAAGTATCTCACTTCCCGTCGAAATAAGCTGCATAAGCTCTCATTGCATCAACGCGTAAATGAAATTTTTGATCTGATGCTTTAGCAATTGATCACGACGTAACGATAACTATACGTTGATAACGATCTGCCAATCCGTCGCAGTGGTCAATAATCCCGAAAAACTGACTAAAATCTCAAAATTAATCCGATCCAATAATTAGCATACATGGATTTTCGTGGTTGCCGATTACAAATCCAGAAAATCCATCGAAATTACAGAAAACAAAATGGCGGATACAATATAGTGAACAAACTTATTAATAATAATCATATTTGTCTAAAAATTTGTACATATATGTTTTTAGATAGCAGTAAAAATAGCCTTGCAACAAGGTTAGCAGATATTAGCAGCTAATTTTTGCATATTTCGTTAGAGAACAACATAAAGATCTGCACTTGAAATTACAACATTAATTTGGGAAACTACGGGAAATGTAACTTTTACACTATTTGAAATTCTATTTCTCGACAAGAAAATTATTTTTGTTGGTTATATTGTTGATTTGTATTTTCTTATCAAACATTAAGCAATTGTGTACAATATAATATTGTACTCCAAGAATCTCCTCCATTTCGCACAATAGAAAATGGACACTTCTATCCAAAGATATATACAATATTTTAGAAAAGAGCGTTATTTTATCTCTTTCGTTGTGTGATGCGTATCATACAAAGTTAATTTTGAACTAATGTAGAAACGCAGGTATAACTGGTAGGTCCATTTCTCTTTTACTATTGAACAGATTCATCTTTGCATTTCGTGTCTCTATTCTTCTCGAGCCTATTGATTTTACGAGAAGAATAGACGGCTAAGAAACGTGGGATCACTTTGTATCAGCCCCTTTTTTATATATGTAGTAAACATTAAAAAACCGAGAGTAAATTTATATATGCCCAGATAGACATAAATTTTATTAGATGTACATAAATTTTGTTAGATGTACATAAATTTTACTGCAACTTTACGTTGTATTCGATCATCAAACGCGTAATAGATGAGCCGATTGTGATTCCAAATATTGTAGTCGTATTTAGTAAATTAGAAAACGAAATACCATGGCGCAAAAATGATGTAAATATGAGAAACAAAAATCTAATTCTTAGTATCTCATATTTACATCATATTTGCATCATGATATTTTGTTTACTGATTTACTAAATGTTGCTGCAATATTTTGAATCACAATTGGCTCATCTATGAAGCATTGAATGATTCTAAGATAAACGTGAAGTTGCTGTAAAGTATATGTATATTTGTCTACTGGGAATATTTTAAAGAAAAAAATTTAATTATAATTTAAATTGTTTTTTTATTTTCAAAATATATTTATTAAGAGAGAGAGAGAGAGAGAGTTTATTAATTATTTTTATATACATACAAATTCTTATACTTATATAACGCAAATAATACAATACTTATAAATATTCTTGGAAATGCATGGAGTATATAGGATTTGAATCTAAGATCTTTGGGGTGGTAGCCTTCCTACGCTAACTTTGAGTTAATCGCATGCTTGTCTGAACACTTTTTTTAATTTGGCATATTGGATTTTATTTTATCATTCGTACCGATCATGTATGTAATATGTATGTGTTTATATATAGAGTGTCTGATAACTCTCTTGATAATGCTCGTAGACAGGTAGAGCGGACTAAACTGATTGTGAGATGAAAAGTCCTCTACCATTTTACAATTTTCATAATAGTTAACAAGACATTAATTATTAAAAATCGCCGAATATTGGTTTTCAATAATTTTTTACTCAAGTACTATTAACTTTACGAAAAAATAGCAAGAGATAAAAATTGTTCAGTTTTTTCTTATAGAATTTTGAGAATTTTTTTTAGATTTTTGTTCAAAATTTTTAGTACTGCATTTTCTCATGTTGGTAAAAATAGTTTCCAATAAGAAAATGCAATACTAAAAAAAGTTGATAAAAAATTCTGAAAAAATTCTCAGAATTCTATGAGAAGAAAATAAACAATTTTTGTCTGTTGCTGTATTTCTGTAAAGTTCATACTACTTGAGTAAAAAATTATTGAAAACCAATATTCGGCGATTTGTAATAATTATATGTCTATTATATTGTATATATAATTATATATATGATTATATATCTACATATTTCGTTAACTATTGCGAAAATGTAAGATGGTAGAGAACCTTTCGTCTAAACTTTATAGTATATTTATCTTACTATAATGTCTTAATTCATGCGGCGTAAAATACATAAGGAAAAATTTACGAATCATTTATGCTTTCTATGACATCACATCAGATTACGAATTCTTTCAACAAAATTCGATACATCAAAAGCGACATTTGTTTACCCAAATTTTATTGTATATTTATCTTATTAGGTGTTGGAATTAATTCGTAGCGTTTTACAAGAGATACAATGGCACAAGCAGTACACTATTTCGTTGTTACCTATAGTTCTGTATACATTGTAAACATCTATCATAGGACGTCATTTGCCGTACATAACCTTTCTTGAAATCATAAATAACAACACTGTATAATTCATTGAATATGTCAAAATTTGTGCCAGATAAAGTGTTTTTGCGGGGAGTTTTGCTTCATTACTTTAATATGAACAAAAGTGCAGCTGAAGCTCATCGTATTTTAGTGGATGTGTATAGTGAACATGCTCTGGCTGAGCAAACGTGTAGGAAGTGGTTTGCACGTTTTAAAGCTGGTGATTTCGACTTGGATGACAAGGAGCGACCTGGTCAGCCGAAAAAATTTGAAGATAACGATTTGCAGGCACTGCTCAATGAAAACTCATGTCAAACACTTAAAGAATTATCTACGTCATTGGAAGTTGACTTCTCAACAATAGGAAAACGTCTTAAAAGTTTGGGCATGATCCAGAAGGAAGGACATTGGGTCCCATATGAATTGAAACCAAGGGATATTGAGAGACGTTTTCTCACGTGCGAACTGCTGCTTCAACGGCAGAAAAGAAAAGGTTTTTTGCATCGGATTGTTATCGGTGACGAAAAGTGGATCCATTATGACAATCCAAAGCGCAGAAAGTCATGGGTTAAGCCCGGCGAACCATCAACATCAGTGGCAAAGCCCAATATTCATGGCTCAAAGCTCCTGCTCTGTATTTGGTGGGATCAGAAGGGTGTCATATACTACGAACTGCTAAAACCGCATGAAACCATTACTGGAGATCTCTACCGACGGCAACTGATGCGCTTGAGCCGTGCATTGAAGCAAAAACGGCCGGAATACTTCGAAAGACACGATAAAATCATCTTGCTGCACGACAATGCTCGCCCACACGTTGCAAAACCGGTAAAAACATACCTGGAAACACTTAAATGGGAAGTGCTACCGTACCCGCCGTATTCTCCTGATATTGCACCTAGCGACTACCACTTGTTTCGATCATTAGCTCATAGCTTGTGCGAGCAGAAGTTCACATCTTACGAAGATTGTACAAAATGGTTCGATTCCTGGATTTCATCTAAAGACGAACAGTTCTTCCGACGTGGTATTCATTCACTGCCCGAAAGATGGTCAAAAGTAGTAGAAAGTGATGGGAAGTACTTTCATTAATGTATTTTTTAATGCTCATGTGAAATAAATAACATTCTTTCATTAAAAAAACGCTACGAATTAATTCCAACACCTAATACTTTATGTAACATAAAATAAAAAAAAATTTAAAAATTATTTAAGCTTTCTATAGCATCACATGATAATTGCAAATGTACATCATTGTATGATGTGTTTCATTTAATTATGTATGATGTAAATATTTCATATAGTGATGTCGTAGAAAGAATATTATAAATCTAAAGATATATTTTCATACATATGTTTTTGCAATTCTATAACAATTTAATCATACAAATAACCTAAATTTTATATTTACCTTAATATAACGTTTTTGCTTTTATAAATGTCATAAATGATCATAAAATTGTTCTAAATTTTCAGTAAATTAATTTGTACATGTCGTGATCATCATACAAGTCTATCTGGATACATACATTTTGTATGTGGAATTAAAATAAAAATAGACTAAAATAAACCCTGTTTTTATTTTTTCGTTTAGCTTACAATTAGTTATCTTAATCATATAATTAGTTTTAATTTATCTATTTAATAATTAGGACTGGACTCGTTTTAATTATTACTAAATTAAGAGCACATAAATAAAAGCGATATGTAACTGAAAAATAATAGTTTATCTTAAAGAAGTTACAAGTTTCTAAAATTTTTATTTAATCTAACAAAATGTTTAATAGCAACTCCATCTTTTTTTTTGTCATCAACTTTAATGTATTTATGTTAAATAAATAAAAAAATAAGAATATTCATATTTTTCAAAACAATATTTTCTTACTTTTCTTTATTATTACGCTTTAATATACATCATTTACGTATAAATGTACGTAAGAATGGCACAAATAAAACAAATAAGTCTAGGCACAAGTAAAACAAATAAGTCTAGACATCGCTAATATGTGATCAAATGACTCGATTGAATAAGAATTTTTCCGTCAATATTTAACTGGATGTCAGAAACTAGAAACTCTGCGTCTTCATGTATAAATCTTGGGTAGTTTCCTGTATGTATGAATAATTAATCATCAATTTTTATCACTATGTGATGGCACAAAATTTTACTCTTCGTCAAAATAAGAAAGAGAAAACATATTCTTATTCTATTGAATAGATCATTATTTATTAGATCTATTACAATTATATTGCTTATATTTATGACTTGATTATTCAATTTTTTCTCGAGATTGCAAGTCATATTGTGCTGAAGACACATCACCTTCAATATAATACGTTATCATGAAAATGATTAAAACATCAGGGTTATCTTATTTATACATCTTTTTATGTAAAAACCCAATTATCCAATTTTTCTAAATTATTAATCTAAACTAATCTGATTTGCTTGAAAAATCAAACTGAAATCAGAGCAAATCTCAAATTTTAAGAGTTCCAGTTTTTTACATGATGATTATTTTTACTTAAATAAAATATCGACGAACATCATTAATAACGTGAAATTATGATCCAGTATATAATCATAATTTTTTACGCATTATCAATTCGTTGAGTGCGTTGCCTTTTCTCGATTAGAGAAGTCCGTGACTTTTTACTACATGAGGATGACGTGAATGTGTTTATAACACGTGGAAACTTTTAATTAATCCCTTGTCTCTACATATTCTCACGCACTCATAAATGCAACTGCAGCAGGATCGTCGGCACGAGTAACCTGCGCATTCGAATAATTCGTATAAAGAATGACGTTGGTCAGTCAAGCTCGTTCGAAGGCCATCGGGCAGCAGAGCTATATAAAGCCGATTGGTTGACACTCCGCGCATTCACTCGCAGAGCGTGCAACAGTTAATTCACTTGAGCTCTGAATTAAAGTTTCAGTCGACGACGACCGTCTTATCTCTGGTCTCGCTGCAATCTCGGCGACGATTCGTCACATAACAAGTGCCAGTTGTGCAAGTGCTAACGGGCGACGATCGCTGGAGTTTACCAGTTATAGAGCGGATCATTTTGAGTACAAAAAAAAGAAGAACAATACGAGTTCGCGGCGAAGACGTATTCTGCGCTTGAAGAACTCGAGAGGAAGATCAGCCATGTACACCAATCCGTTCAATCGCAAACACAGCACGATTCGTCAGATGCTGGATCGTTTATTGGATCCCACGAAGAAGTCTATCCGGAGATCTGAAAGTGTTTATAGTTCCAGCAGTAATGACAGCTTGAAGGGTAATCATGGAACTTTCGGACGACGCTACACTTTGACGCATAGTCGAGGTAATCTTCCATGATTCTTCTGAGGCAGGAAGTAATGTCTTTTTCAGTTGCCAAGAATACGGTCCTTGCACTGCTTTTGTACAACTGACGATCGATATTCGAGCCATGTTTTTGACTTAAGTTATGCACATCCGCATTGTATTTTCCGTTGTGCATGTTGCCAGCAGCTGAAGTTTTTCCAGTGAAGCGAACGATCAAAGAAAAAAGCAACACAGCCTGATCTCGCTCATTGAATTTTGCTCATGGAATTGCTTCCGGTGACAACTCGCGACAACAACGCGACCATACAAAAAAGATGAGTCAGAAAATTATAATAATTATGGATGAAACAACATATAAGTCGCATCAAGAATCTGGAAGAGGTTCGAGGAATTCGAAGGTCACCGTCAAAATTCTCCGAGAAAATCGCAAGAATCCAAAGACGTTAATCGTTATGCGATCACATCAATTATGGAAAAAAATGTTTCTGTGAATTATTAAATACGTGTTTTTTTATCGTTTAAAAAAAACAATAGGAATAACTTTCTCTTTATTTACCGAAGTAATTGTTTTATTATTTACGTTTGCTTCGTACTCATCAATATTATCATGTTCTCCCGTGCCATAATTAGTTAGGGTTCGTCAAAATATCCACAGAGATAAGCAAGAAGGAAAGTAGATATCTCTTCTCGCTGGGCGAAAACTATACCAATTTTAGGTCACTAGTCAAAGCCAGTATTAGCTATCCATTGTTATGAGATCGACGTTTACAATATCACACATCAACGTGCATTTTCATATAATTTATTTTAATCATTTTATATTATAGTCTAAATAAACGCCAAATATTTTGTTTGAAAATATCTTTGTTTGAAAATTATTTGATTCCATTTCTCTTTATTTCTCCTGTTACTAAATCATAGGGATGTAGAGATTGTTATTAGATTTTTCTATTTTATTATTATACCATAATAATTATAAATAATTGTTTAATTATGACATAATTGATTAATTATAACATTTGTTATAATACCATATGAATATCTCGATTTAATAAAAAATATAAAAGATATTAGCATACTAAGACGCAATAAAAGAATATCGTTTATTATGATGTTTAATCGAGGATATACAATTGGTGGAAAAGCATTGATATCCATTTATATTTATATATATTATATCATATATAAACCGTTTACATAATTTGTACAAACAAAGAGGCATCCCTTTAGCAGGCATTGATAATGTATTTGTGGGGTGTTCTCTACAATGGTGACAAAACGATCATATTTTTGACAGATTTAAGCATAGTTTTTGTATAAACGTGCGCTTCATTGAAATTCGAGTTACGACTGCAAAGAATCAAAGTTTTTATTTTTTAATTGTGATTTTTTACTTGCTTGTAATTTTCTTACATAATGCTGTGCTTGTCTTAGCGCCGAGACACTACCGTGTCTCCAAATTTTTATAAGTAAGTTAATTAAGTTAGTTAAGAATGCTTCACTATTTGCACATTTAAATGTTCATACTTGTAACAAGAATGTTAAAAATGAGGATCTGTTTTAACGAAGATATTCTTCAATAAGTGTGAAATATATTATATCGTAATAAAAATGAAAGTAAAATTAACATAACTTGAATATAATATTGTTATACCTGTCCTCTTGATTCGAGCAGGGAATCAAAGGCTCACGGAGACTTCTTTGATAACTTTATATGAATTAAATTGACCAATTAGCGATGTATTATCGGGCCCCTCAGAAAAAATACTCTTCATTAAAAGAACTTTGCTCGTAATAGAATCTAGCCACCCTTAATTGCACGTGTATCGTATAAGAAAGCATAAAAAGGATTGAGAAAACATGAAAAGAAAACATAATGAAGGGACATAAATGATTAAGCATTCATGTTCCCGTGTATACGCTATTACAAACAAAAATCTTGCGAGTTCTTCTAATGAAGTGTTCTGAAAGAGATCCAAAAGCGTACATCGCTAATTAGCCAATTAAAAATTAAATATTTTTATTAGTAAAGCAATGAAAAATGTTGGGCACCACACATATAAATAAATGTGTGAATATTAGGTGTTGGAATTAATTCGTAGCGTTTTACAAGAGATGGCACAAGCAGTATACTATTTCGTTGTTACCTATAGTTCTGTATACATTGTAAACATCTATCATAGGACGTCATTTGCCGTACATAACCTTTCTTGAAATCATAAATAACAACACTGTATAATTCATTGAATATGTCAAAATTTGTGCCGAATAAAGTGTATTTGCGGGGAATTTTATTACACTACTTTATTCAAAAGAAATCTGCAGCTGAAGCGCATAGAATTCTTGTTCAGACTTATGGTGACAATGCTCTGTCGGATACGACATGCAGAGACTGGTTTCGACGCTTCAAAAATAATGATTTTGAACTTGAGGATAAAGAACGTTCTGGCGCACCGAAAAAATTTGAAGACAAAGAATTAGAGCAATTACTCGATGAAGACCCATCTCAGACGCTATCAGAACTTGGAAAAATATTACAAGTTGATGAGTCAACTGTTTCAAAACGTTTAAAAGGGTTAGGAATGATCCAGAAGCAAGGACATTGGGTGCCGTATGAATTGAAGCCGAGAGACGTCGAACGACGTTTTGGCACGTGTGAACTACTGCTTCAACGGCAGAAAAGAAAAGGTTTTTTGCACCGTATCGTGACTGGCGATGAAAAGTGGATACACTACGATAATCCAAAGCGTAGAAAATCGTGGGGTAAGCCCGGCCATGCATCCACATCGTCCGCAAAACCAAATATCCATGGCTCGAAGCTTCTTCTCTGTATTTGGTGGGATCAGCAGGGTGTAATTTATTATGAACTGCTTAAACCGAACGAGACTATCACGGGGGATCGCTATCGACTTCAATTGATGCGTTTGAGTCGAGCCTTAAAAGAAAAACGGCCGCTATACGCGCAAAGACATGACAAAGTGATTTTGTTACATGACAACGCTCGGCCTCATGTTGCAAAACCAGTAAAAACCTACCTGGAAACGCTTAAATGGGAAGTTCTACCCCACCCGCTGTATTCACCTGACATAGCTCCTTCCGATTTTCACCTATTCCGTTCGATGGCACATGGCCTAGCTGACCGGCGCTTTCATTCTTACGAAGAAGCTCAAAAATGGATCGATTCTTGGATAGCCTCAAAAGACATGTCGTTTTTCCGACGCGGGATTCATGTACTGCCAGAAAGATGGTCAAAAGTAGTAGAAAGTGATGGGAAGTACTTTCATTAATGTATTTTTTAATGCTCATGTGAAATAAATAACATTCTTTCATTAAAAAAACGCTACGGAATTAATTCCAACACCTAATATATGTTAATGGAAATCTCCTGTTTCTTTTTTCCCGCAATTCATCTGCCTATTTCTATGCGTGCGTATAATGGGAAAGAGGGTGCGGTGCAGCGCACAGTGAAGCAAAATGTAGAATTCTCGGACATAATTTTAAAAAATTGCTTTTACTTTAAAAAAATGATCGACAAATCTAGATATTTTTTTCGGAATCTTTGTTAAATGTCATGCTTAAAATTTTCATTAGAGAACAATGAGATATAAAAACAGAAAATTTTTAATCAACTATACAGAAAAATTATTCAATATAATAATATTAATCTGATAATAAATAATTGCAAGATAAATGCAGTTACATATTATATACATAATTATTTTACAACTAAATTAGGTAGTGCATCTTAACCGAATCAACAAAATGCTTGAACGATTTATTTTAATAAATTTTATTTATTTACCGATTTTTGTAAATCAGTTTTTGTAATCAGTTTTCTAATGATAAAATGTTTAAAATAAAAAGATATTTTTTCGAGGAATTACACGTTTATACGAGGAATATCCAAGAATTTTACTTGTGCGGCGAACACAATATTTCGAACACGATCTCGTTGTCAAAACTTCGCAATTGTTTTTTTTATAATATTGATTGTAATAGAGAAGTATTATAATAACATATAATTTCTAAAGACATTACATAAATTCATTTGTTACTGTACTATTTATGTAAGATTCTTATGTATAATAAAACTAACATTTCTCTCCTCAACTAAGAATTATTGCCGAGACTGCCGATTCGATTTTCCCTCACAATCAATCAGAGCACAAATAAATGGTATGTTTACGGTAAAAAAAAATATACGATTTCAGTTCATGTCATAATTGTAGTTCATTAAAATCAGATGGTGCGACTGTGTATTAATTATATTACGCGGACCGTAAAGTATTAATTGAATTGGAAGATAAAGTCCAGTGCGAGATTACAATAAAATATTTTGTCAAAATTTTGCTTCTCGTTTAAATTGCTTTCGATGAAATAAAACCATTGTATACGTAATATCGTGATATGTAACTAACAAATTTACATAGAAATTTCACGAAATAAAATCTCATATTTTTATGTGAAACGTCAAAATAATTCAATGATATTGAGTGTCATATTGCATTGAAATTTGTCTGATGAAAGGTAGAACGGAAAAAGCTGCGCGGCGTTAGTAGTTGTAAAATATTGGTGCAGAGCGGAATGGGAAAACCAGTTCGACAGACGTGATACTAATCTGAAATTAATGCGGGAACCTACGTCAATGAATTTTTAGAAAAAAGTTTTATGAAATTACTTCTTGGCTTATATCAGTTAGTGAGTGTCAATTCTTTAGTTTGCTCGATTAAAGAGACGTACTGTACTGTTAACTATATGTAATAAATCGATATGCGTATGTAGACGCAGTAAACGATAAAAATATAGTTAATTCAAGAAAGAACATTCTAGTTATTTCTAATGTATTATAATTTAATATGTATTTATAATATGTATAATATTATAATGTATTATAATATTATATATGCAAAAAAATACGAATAAGAAATTTTAAACAAAAAATCGCAGATTTTTAAAGTTTATGAAATTTATATGTGTGTAACGTACACGCGTAACAATAAAAACCGGCAACACTGTGCTGTGAATCCGACGTTGAAATTCGCGCAGCGGCATTGCAAAGAGATAAAATTTAATTTCTAATTTTGATCAATTGTTAAAAAAAAAAATGATTTGTAAGATCATGTGCAATGATTGATGCAACATACGTAGGACAGACGGACCGACAATTAAAAACAATAAAAATAAATAAAGGACAAACGGACAATTGGGAATTGGCACAGTGATCGATGCGTAATTCGCTTCGAAAAAGCTTTATCTTACATGAATAAAATGAAAATTGTACATGTTTCGACTAGTCTTCTAACCTTCTTCAGCAAAAAGACGATGAATATCGATTCGATGCTTTCGATGTAAAATCTACATCGATTCGATGTCAATCCCATTATCATTTTTCACTGGGCTATTGTAATTGGCCAATTCACTTACTGCTACGTCTTACTGCCTTAAGTTTTTTTATGTTCCTGGCTTAAATCATAGTCAACATTTTTTAAAGCGTATTAAAACTTAAATGGATGTTTTAATAACTTTTTTTATAAATATTATTGCATTTTGCTCTTTACACGCGCGGTGATCACATTTGAATTATTGCCTCACATTTAAATTATTACTTGAGAAATTAACTTAAAATAATAAAATATAAAAATAATGTTTTTAATCCTCACAGAGAAATTTTCTTTATAATAATATAATAAAAGAAAACGACGTTAGAAGAAGAAGAGATTAAGACGAGAAATTGCATCATAAATATTTGCAAGAAATAGTGACTTTCGGTTAATTGGCGCCACTATAACTGTATACTATAATTGTAACTGTAACTATATATATATAGAACAGTAAGTGAATTGGCCAATTACAGCTCAGTGAGAAATGATGTAGATTTTACGTTGAAAACATCAAATCGACGTCGAATCAATGTTCATCGTCTTTTTACTGAAGAAGGCTAGAAGACTAGCTGAAACATGTACAATTTTCATTTTATTTATGTAAGATAAAGTTTTTTCGAAGCAAATTACGCACCAATCACTGTGCCAATTTTCAATTGCCCGTTTGTACTTTATTTATTTTTATTGTTTTTAATTGTCTGTCCGTCTATCCTACGTATGTTGCGTCACAATCATTGCACATGATCTTATAAACCACATTGTTTCTTGACAATTGATCAAAATTAGAAATAAAATTTTATCTCTTTGCAATGCCGCTGCGCGAATTTCAACGTCAGGATTCACAGCACAGTGTTGCCGATTTTTATTGTTACATGTATACGTCACACACATGTAAATTCCATAAACTTTAAAAATCTGTGATTTTTTGTTTAAAATTTCTCATTCGGTATTTTTTTGCATTAAATTATAATACATTAGAAACAACTAGAATTTTCTTTCTTGAATTAACTGTGTTTTTACCACTTACTGCGTCTACATACGCATATCGATTTATTATATATAGTTAACAGTACAGACGTTCGTCTGACTTAATCGGGCAAACTAGAGTATTGACATTTTCTAACTCTACAAGAAATAGTAACTTTCAGTTAATTAATCGAAAGTCACTATTTCTTGTAAATATTTATGATGCAATTCCTCGTCTTAATCCCTTCTCTTTCTAAAATCGTTTTCTTCTATTATATTATTGTAAAGAAGATTTCTCTGCGAGGATTAAAAATATTATTTTTATATTTTTTTATTTTAAGTTAATTTCTCAGGTAATAATTTAAGTACGAGAGAGGCAATAATTTAAATGTGATCATCGCGCACGGAAAGAGCGAAATGCAGTAATATTTATTTAAAAAATTATTAAAAAATCCATTTAAATTTTAATACACTTTAAAAAATATTGTCTGTGATTCAAGCCAGGAACACAAAAAAACTTAAGATAGTAAGACATAGCAGTAAATAAATTGGTCAATTACAGTAGCCCAAATATTTCTATTCATACTTAATTTTCCAATTAAATGTAAATGTCCCAAGTGGGAATTTATACAAAAAAAACGGTATTGAATTCTGGCGAGGTACCGAATCTGTAATGAAAAATGAGTTTCATATTTCAGTACTGGACCAATATCATAAAACTATTGATATGGTACAGGCCCAATATACAATACAATATGAATCAGTATTGAATAATAATACTGATATACCGCCAGTAAATTTTCGATGTCGCGTCTGTACTGTTGCCAAAATCAGTGTGTCAGTATCGAAATTGTATACCGCCAGTATATTTGCAGTATCGGGTCTGTATTGCAATTAGTAAAAGGAATATATCAAGCGCCAGTATTGAGCCAGCATACTGTCGGTAGATTATCGATATCATGTCCGTACTAAAAGGACGACAGTACTGATCCAATAGTACACTGCCAGTAGTACACTGTCATCCTGTACTGTAATAGTATTATATTACGAATCTTGGCCTGTTGCTATCATTCCAGCATTTCTCAGGTACCATATCAGTACTGATATTCAGTATCGCATCGGTATTAGATACTAAAAAATGGTATTGGATACCTCGTCGGTATTCAATTCCCACTTGGGATAATTAAGTGTTTTTTAAATGTTAGTAAATGTTTTTTGTGTTCACACTTACCAATGTAACATCCTAAAGACTGCAGTTTTTGAATCAACTGCTGCTTCTGATCCGGCGACATTCTTGTAAAAATGTGAGTCACTATCTTAGGTATCAATTCTGAATAATACTATAATACTTTATTACTGCTCACATTTTTTCTGTCAACGCGAACGCGTACTTGTTATTGGAATATTGCACACTGTAATTCAAATAGATCAATAGATTTACATTATCCAATGTTTTTAATAGATCTTGTCACAGTGCTTAATAAGAACACAGATACTTACTCACCTGATAAATAATTGATATTATTCTCCAACTTAGTATTACCGAAGGAATCGCTTTCGACATTATCCAAACCACACTGTTCAGATCGGATATTTCACTGAGATCGGGCTGACTATTTAGTGAAGTTGATGATGGCTGACTATCGATGGTTGACTCTTTGTGAAATAAAATATCTGTGGTTTTTATCTGATTCTGCTAATCGTCGAGACGGCAATCTCAGATATACCTGACTTCACGATGTCACAGTTTCGGGCCAATGAGAGTGCGATCAACAAATTGTCGCCCGTCACCATCACTGTCTTAATGCACGCAGTGTTCAGTTCGGCGATCACTGGTGAAGTCTCGGACTTCAATCGATTCTTTATAATTATGAGTGCTAAGAATGTCAAGTCAATCGGCGGATTCACGATTCATATATTGCATTGCTTTGGCGTACGGAAGACGATTTAGAGATTTGTGAGCGAGAGCGATCATTCGATATCGGATGTATACTCTTGTAAAAATTTGGAGCTGTGAAATCTGGAGGAATTATGAAAAAAAAAACTCGAGACTCGGTGGCACGTGACGCTGTGCCCCAGGAACGTCGCGATACAAAAAGTATGCTGGGAGCATATCTTCAGGCAAATATCATTAAAATAAAGTATTATAATAATATTAATATTATAATAATAAAGTATTATAATAATTGCTTACTATATTGCTTATTATATTATTGTAGAATATACACATAATATGTTAATAATAAAAAATTTAAATATTAAAATAAAAATCATGTAGGAAAGAAAATATTTTAATGATATTTGCCGGAAGATATGCTCCCAGCATACTTTTTGTATCGCGACGTTCCTGGGGCACAGCGTCACGTGGGCTCGGCCGCCGAGTCTCGAGTGGTAGTGGGGGTCGCCTCAGAAATCTGCCCGAAATGGGCAACTAATTCCGAGCACTGGTCTAGAGCAATCTTGCTTCTTTAAAGGAAAATGTAAATCACTTCTTTTCTTTTCAAAACTCCTCTAACAATGTACTTTAGATTAACAACGATAGGACGCTATAAAAATCGTAAATCTCGCGTGACATCGCAACTAACTATTACATCCTAGATAAAGGGCACAATGCCCTTTTTTCGGGATATAAATAGAGGTCCCGCGGAAGAGCAGAGCGTCAGTACAAAACTCAAAATCACCAGTTCACGTCAGTGAAGTTCGCGAGTTAAACTATTGTCGCGAACCAGAACTCGCGATAATCACGTCAGTTCGCGGTTTCATACGAGTGCGAAGAGAAAAGATAAATTGTGGGCAAATCGTCATTGCGATCACCAGGTATACGCCACTGTGACTGCTCTTCTGGCTCTCTCCGTGGACAACGGACCTCCTCGGTCACATACCAACCGGTAGCTACCCGAGATTTCGTGGAGAGCCAGCTAACCAGTAAGTCTCCCTGCCATTCTTTTCGGTTCATCCCCACATCTTCCCGCATGGAAACACATATATACACACTTATACGCGTTTCCGATGAAACATACATATATTTTATCCTTCGGATTGTAGTGCGCACTAGTACGTCCATTAGAAAACGAACTCCTTACGTCCGGAGGAATAGGTGGAACCGTCCGCATGGCCAAGCCACAACCGACCGACGATCAATTTCTCGAGGTCTCCTACTCGCCAACATCAGATCAGACACAACCTCTAGACCTCACCTCTCCCCCTGTCATCGATCCCGCCATCCGAGAAATTCTAAACTATTCTCCTTCTCCTCTTGAGAGACGATTCCCTCTCCCTCCTTTTCTCAAAGAAGGATTTTCTCTCCCTCCTCTTTTAGATCAGCTCCTCTTTCTCAATCGAATCCCAAGCTGATTGACTGGGATCGATTATTTAGACTATATTCGTCTCTCTCCAACGAAGGAGATAGAATAGTCACAGTCCATATACAGGGAACCCTACCCCTTATACCGTACAAGCACCTCATTCCGATGTGTTCCTGCACCACTTTCCTCGCCTCTAATACCCAATAACCTTTTTCTTTTCTCATACACACACACACACACACACACACACACACACACACACACACACACACACGCATGCACGCACGCACATCTCCATAACTTATTATATATATGTACAAGGATAAAATTTCTTATTTTTATGTAAAAAAAAATAAATTTAATTATGCATAAATATTTTATATAACTCTAATATTCTTTTTTTTTATTATTAATAAATGTAAGTTAGTTATATTTCCTAGCTGTCATTTATTAGAATCATCTCTCGCATTCCTTTCCCTTTGAACACCTGAGATCACACGAGGTCCAGATTAAAAGGATTAAGTTCCTTGACCTAAAAATTGACGTTCGCAGTCCTTCGGAACAAGTGTCATAGCGTCCCTTCGGGACGTTGACCCATATTCCAAAAAAGTGCATGCGACTCACAAGTATTCGCCTCTGTGCGTATACCTGTGAGATTGAGTCTAGCCGTCCTTCCATACCCTCTCCATTCTCCTTCATTGTCTCCTTCACCGAATTCCTAAGGGTTTGGACGTAACATGAATATTGGCCGGAAATTTCTGGGACAATAGGGACATCCTCGGAGTTGTAGGCGAGCCATCGGTCATTCCTCCGGTTGATTTTGGCATCAACAGTAAAAATTTTTTCGTCAGAAAAGAACCTGATTAGTCCCGATGCTTCGTTTTTCAAAGGACACAATTGCAGCAAGCAACTCGGCTTGTTCTGACAGCCTCGGAGAGCATCTGTCGTATCTTTAATGTGAACGATTTGTATTGAAGGCACGATTTGTATTGAATTGCCTCCTCGGTAATTCGATGGATTGTTAGCTCGCTTACATCAATAATCGATGCAAATTTGCCCAACGATTGCTATAAACTTATCATCTGATACACTCGTCCCATATATCAAATCGTTTTCGATTAATGTTCCAGTCTTATTATCTTAGGCAAATGATGTATCGAAGGATTCCAACACGTTAATCATTCTCGGGGTCTCGGGCTCGTGCAGTATATTTTTTTCTTTTCCAATCCACATTGAGCTACGAGACATCCAACCATAATAGAAGGGATAACATGATATTGTGCTCACGTGTTCAGTTTGCATCTCTCTCTAAATCTCCGCTGTCTCTTTCTATGGATGTCGCATAAGAGGCAAAGACTATCAATTGCGAAACGCGAAACATAGGGCGGTATTTATAGTCTGTTTCTCCTCGGGTCGGATTGACTAAGGGTAGACTGTGTAGTCTTAAGTCTCAGGAAACTGACCAATCACTATCAAATATAAGGAGAATACTCGATTAGATTTAGTCAGTTTCCTATGATTCCGACCGTCAATAACTTCTATATGACATATGTGTGTGAGTGCGTGCGTGCGTGCGTGCGTGTGTATGTGTGTGTGTGTGTGTGTGTGTGTGTGTGTGTGTGTGTAGTTAATTATTTTCTCACAGAGTCAAAAGCTGGTTCAACGATTCTGATTCACTCTTTATATATAAAATTATGAGTGAAAAAAGAGAAAAATATAATTGATAATATTCTTGAGGCTTCCACAAGTGCTTTCTATATAAAAATTATGCGTTTTGCGGATTTCCTCCGGGTCCAGATCCATTCTTGGAATACTAACGTTTCGTGAACCTGGCAGTTCATTTCATCAGGGCGAGGAGCAGCTTGATAATCATAATCTTTATATAGGAAGCACCCGTGGAAGCCTCAAGAATATTATCAAATACCTCTACGGGGAGAGTATCCTTGCTAAAGTAAACACTTTCAGCAAACTCAGGTCTTTCCTAACCATGAAGCTATCAAACTTGGTATTCCTAAAACGCTGCAGGGATAATAACATCCCAAAATTCCTACAATTTAAGGATCATCTTGAATAGGAACTCACAAATCCAAAAACATCTTTCATAAAACCAGCCTCAGCCTCATCAAAGAACGCATCCACTTCATTAAGTTACGAATAGTCCAGATTTCCCATAAAATTTTTAAACTCCACCTGTTTCTATTCACCACGTTGCGGCATGATATCTGGCAAACCCTAGATCGTATTACAACGAACAAGCCACGAAGACCCATACACAATCTTCTGAAAGATAGAAACAGAAAACATTGTCCCTCAAAATTCACAACTCTCTTAACATACTCAAGAACCTATCCAATAAAGATTTGTCTCAAGATACTATATCTGTGTTTGCCCTAACTTCGCAATGGCATCTAGAAAAATTCCAAAGGAAGAGATTATCAGCCAAATAGAGTCAACCATCTACCGACTCCTATTAGGACAAGCAGATAATATCCGCAGACAGGTAATCAATATACTTTCCAAAGCCAAACCTCTCCACCAAACAAGAGCGATTGGCCCTCCAAGACTTAAACAGGGACATCATCGTGCTTCCAGCCGACAAAGGCAACACGTAGTCACGAACACATCAGACTATACGAAAAAGATGAAGAACTTTCTCTCGGACAAAGCATACAAAAAGCTTGACAAAGATCCAACTAATACAATCGCACAGAATATCAAGATCTTGGTGAAAAAAAACAACATTCCCAGTAAAACCAAATCAACATTAAAAATCCTCTCCCACCAAGACTATACGGACTACCAAAAGTACATAAACCAAACATCCCCCTCAGATTGTCAGCGCCATACATTCCCCAACATACTTATTCCGCTTCCTAGCACAAACACTACAACCCCTCAATGGAAAATCCGAATCACACATAATTAACTCAACGTACTTCATATAAAAGATCCAAAAAATCCGACTACATCCCACAGACCTGCTTGTAAGTCGACGTAGAATCTCTTTTCACACAAGTCCCAATAAAAGACACATAATAAAGGCCTCACATGAAGTCCCTTCCGACCTCATCCCGCTAATAGAGCATGCTTAACAACCATTTTCTTCTATAATAATCAATTTTATTAACAAACTTCAGAAGCGGCAATGGACTCTCCTATTTCTCTTGTAATCACCAACATCTTCATGGAGCATTTTGAGAAAGAGGCCCCAGAAAAATATTCAAAAAACCAGAAGTTTGGTCCCATTATGTAGAATTATTCATTTGAAATGATTTGAAAGAAATATTTTTTAAACGTTTATTTAACATTTATTAAATGTAAATTTCACACTAATTTTTTGTTTAAAATAATGTTTGGAAGTAACATTTTTTAATCGTTTATTTAACATTAATTAAAATGTTTGTTTTACATTAATTATTCATTTGAAATAGTATTTTAAAGAAATATTTTTTAAATATTTATTTAACGTTTATTAAATGTGTTTTTTATTAATTGTTTATTTAAGATAATGATTTGAAGAAACATTTTCTAAACATTTATTTCATGTTGGACTATTATGTCTCAATGGAGAAGAAATATTTTTTAAATGTTTATTTTTCATTAATTTTACATTTCACGATTCGTTTTCAGGATAACATTTATTTAATGTTTATTAAATGTTTTTTAAACCTTTATTCGTAATGAATTTTACGTTTTATGATTCGTTTTTCAAAATAAGATTTCTTAAATGTTTATTTAACGTTTATTAATTGTTTGTTTTACATTAATTTTTCGTAATTTTGAAGTAATGATTCGATAGAATATTCTTAAACGTTTATTTGAAGTTTGTTTAACATGTTTGTAAACATTTGTTTTACATTAAGTTTTCGTTTCAAATAATGTTTCAAAGGAATATTTTTTTAAACGTTTGTTTGACGTTTGTTTTATTAAATGTTTACTTTACTTTATTTATTTATTTAAAATATGTTATTATTTAAAATAATTATTTAAAATCTTATTATTTAAAATGTTTTATAAAAAATAAAAAAACATTTATTTAATGTTTATTTGACGTTTAATATAAAGGTTAAAAAAAATTTATTATTTTCTAAAATTCAAATTTATAAAAAACGGATCGGAATAAAAAAATAAACACGGAACAGAAGTTAACCCAATATAATTGCGTTAAGTGTATCATTTATGAACAATAAGAATGTGTTCATCGACAATTATAAGTGGCGTAACAGAGGGTAAGGTGTAAGACTCATAACCCTGAGATTCTAAGTTCAAAAGGGTGAGTAAAAAAGATAATTAAAAATTATTGTTAATTAATAAAATTGATTGTCTAAGATTAAATGTACTATCGATAAAAAATGATAAATTAAAAAAAATATTCTGCGTTGTACAATATTTTTCCTAATTTTGTTCAAATAATTTTAACATCAAAAAAACGTTATGAATAAACGTTTGAATAAACGTTTTTTTAATAAAAAAAAGGGGACTTTTTTTGTTATTTTAACGTTACTTTTATCATTACAAGAACATTTTTGTCAAATCTTAAAAAAATGTTTTTTTTTTAACATTAAAAAAGCATTTCTTTGAAATAATAACAAATGTTTTTTTAGCATTAAACAAACGTTTTTTTAAAGAAAAAAGGGGACTTTTCTCGTTATTTTAAATGTTTTTAAAAACGTTTTTTAACGTATTCAAAAAAATGTTTAAAAAAATGTTTTTTCAAACATTTTTTTCCCATTGGGTACTTGTGATTCAGAAGTAGTAGACCAAAATAATTCGCCAGCTTTTATATTCGCAAGCGTATCAAGTGATTTGGTACGGACATATGGTAGGGGAGACCGGGGTCAGTAAACTATAGGGGTAAGTGTGTAAAATAATTGAAGCTACGTTATAAACAAATCGCGCGAGACACGTGTAAACGTATCTGAACACACAGCAGCGACTGCCGCTCAATCTGCTGTGAGATCTCGAGGCGAACGCGTCTGTATTAAAAATTACACTACATTTAAAAAAATCGTACACGTAAATGAATATTTTTATTCTTAAAATTTTTGTTCTACAATCTAATATAATTGTCTGAGATATTTGATTTCTATTTAGATAGTAAATGTAGTTCTTACTTAATAAAGTCCAACAGATTTTTTTGTTTATCCGTCTTTGTTATCGTATAATGTTAATGTTTTTAAAAAATGAATAGATGGGGCTAGTAAGCTAATCACATGGGGCTATATGACGATTCTGATAGTACCTAGTCTTAAACTTCTTGGAATGAAATCCCACTATAAAAGAGTGAAAATACAGTCAGTTTTGAAAAAGAGTGAAAATGTTTCACTTCTTGAAAAAGAACAGCAATATTTCATTCCTCTAAAGAGATTTATCTCAGTGGTAAATGTTATAAGTTTGGTTCCCTCACGTCCAATCTCGATAAAACTAGACTCATTTGACGTGTTTTTACTTGAATCAAACGAAAAAGAAGCATTGTTCTGCCTTGGAATCGAAATATTAATCGTTAAAATTTGTTAGGTTAGAAAACCTGTCATTCACTACGCCCTGATAAAGAGAACGATAGAGAAAAATCTATCGTTTTGAATATTTGTAAATTCACTAATTTGAATTAGATCTTACAGGAATCTTGTACAAATCTTATAAAATCTAATAAAATATGATGAGACTAGGATTCATATCCGCTCAATCGTGATACTATCGCAAGGTTAACAATAGAAAATGATATAAACTTATAGAAAAACGATACAAATTGATAAAAATCCTAGTTCTCTATCAACTTTTTTACCAGGACGGTCTCACTCTGTTCCATACATAGCATTTTCTCTCTTTGAAATTTCTCAAAAGAATTTAAAGAGTATTCTTTTTTATTTTAAATGCATCTATAAAAAATTATTTTTAAGTGTAATAGAAGTAGTAATAATGTGAAAACATTAAGAATAATTAAAAGGATAATTTTGTGAACATGTATAGACACATTCTAAATAAAATGTAACTTATTATGTTTATTATAACTATAATTCGGATAACGATTCGGATTATATAAATTGTTATTTATCTAATAACAAAGTACAAAGTTATATTTTTTTTATTTTATAAATATATTTGTGTTTAAAATACATTTTTATGAAAGCTTTGTTGATCTGTAAAGATTAAATATACAGTAACCTTCATTTTAATAATGTTAATCAAATTACCCCATACCATTAGGCACCTTACCTCGGTCCAGGGCTAATTCAATCAGATGGAATGCATTAGAACAATGCATTTTTTTCATATTATATTACTTATCAATTTTTTCTTAGATATTTATAATCAAATGTATGTAGTAACTGGTGTAGAATTCATTTTTCCGATAAGTCTCTTAATTTCGTCTGTAAAAATTCGAAACTGAAAAATGAGTCTACTATCTCCGGTCTCCCTTACTTAATACGCGTATCAAGTGCTCGATATAAACTAAGTTGCTGTATTCTACGTAAACGTAAATTTCTACATAAACGTAACTGAAGATGTTCCTTCTAAAATTTCTTTCATTCATGTAAGAAAATTTATATTTCCATTTATGCAAGCTGTGCATACAATATTTGTAAAGATTCAAAAGAATTATATTTTAGAAGAAATTTTAATAACCGGATTTTTACCGAATTTATAGTGCAAAAATCGAATCATATAATTCTTTTTAAATTTTAAATTGCATGTTACAATTAAACATTCGTCAATACTTTTTCTGGATATCCGCAAATCCATGTAAATGTTTCGCAAGATTTTATTTATGTATATTATATTATATCTTATTTCTTTGTTATATACGATAGTGCCGCGTAATTTAGTACTTCAAACCATTACAACGTGACAACGTAGCAATTTCATAGTACGCGGCGCGATTTAATACTTCAAACTGTTATAACACAGCAATGGGCTTAGGACGCTTGTACGGAATATAAGCGGAGATCTGGAGGATTCGACTCCCGACCGAGGTAATATTTTTCGCAATAAATTTTTTTATTAACAGTTTTTCAACATATTCACATCTTTATAATATAATGCCTGATTGAGCATCAAATTATTAAAATTGCTCAATTTAATTCGCGATTACTAAAATAATTTAATTGCGTTTATAATCCGGGAAAACAATTTGGCGCGCAGTTCGAAGGATTATAAATATGATATATACAGGTTGTCCCAGAAGAAACTTTTATCCTTAAAATGACGTAGTCCTGACATAATTCTAAGACAATTTTTTCTTTGCCAAAATTCTATATTTCTTTCGTAATTGAACGATATTTCTTCTAAAGTTTCTTTTATTCATGTAAGAAAATTTACGTTTCCATTTATGCAAGGCATGGATACAATGTCTGTAAAGATACAAGAATTAGATTTTATAAGAAATTTTAATTTTTGCACGAATTTGTAGTGCAAGAATCGGATCATATAATTCTTTTTAAATTGCATGTTATATTAGGTGTAGTAAAAAGAAATCCATTATTTTTACTACACCTAATAATGAAACATTCGTCAATATTTTTTCTGGACATGCACAAATCCATGTAAATGTTCCGTAAGATTTTTTTATATTTATATTATAGTATATTGTTACGCTCATGGAATGTTCCCGCTTGCGCACCGAATCGCCAATCCGAGTGAACGCACACTCTCGAACCGCGGAAATAAAAAGACACGTACGTTAATTAGAAGAAAAAACGAGACACTTTATTATAACAACTTGAATAAGCAAAGCGTCCGTGTACTACGGTGAAAATACAGGAGCGATCGGGAGCGATCAAAACATGTCTGAGAGAAGTGACGTCTCAATCGCTAAATCTGTCAAACTCTCCAAACTGAGTTGCAGCCCGTTTTAGTGCTCAATCATGATTATTTGACTTGGAGTCGGCTCGACACGAATGTCGGCATGACGCGGGGATAACAATATTACACTACATTTTTTTTCGGAACACGTCCGAGTGACGTCTCAATCACCAAATCTGTCAAAACTCTTCAAACAGCTGAGCTGCAACCCATTTTAGCGACGCGCTCTTTACGTTTTACTTGACTCGCTCGAAGACAGCACGGCACGGCCCAGTGAGAAATGACAATAGAAAATCAATTTGATGATTTTGACGTCGAATCGACATCGATTCAATGTCGATTCCTTTCATTGTCATTTCTTTCTGGAAGGTGTCGGCACGACAAAGGCGTAACAATATCATTATATTTCTTTGTTATATGTGATGATATCACGCGATTTAGTAGTCTAAACCATTATAACCTCTGAACATTTATTTTTGTAGCATGCGGAGCGGGGAAAAGCAGCGAAGATCCGAGCTCCGGGCTGACTTTAATTAATTATTGACCGCTTTATTCTAAACACAAATTTCATAATTGAGCGATGTTTCTTCTAAAGTTTCTTTCATTCATGTAAGAAAATTTACTATTTTTCTATTTGTGCAAGCTATGCATACAATATCTAAAGATACAAGAATTACATTTTAGAAGAAATTTTAATAATCAGATTTTTATATGAATTTGTAATACAACAATTAGATCATATAATTTTTTTTAATTTTTAAATTAAACTTGTACAATTAAACAATATTTTTATAATTTGTCAACATTTTTTCTGAACATTCGCAAATCCATATAAATATTCCGCAAGATTTTTTTTATATCTATATTATAGCAGGGAAAAACAACAACGAGATCCGAGCTCCGAGCTAGCCGGCTCTGAATAATTATCGACAGTTTTCTATCTAGACGTCTACTGTAATCCATGTAAATGTCTCGCAAGATTTTTTTTATTCATTTTCAGTTGGGTAGTGTTAAGTTAAAAAGATAAAAATTAAGTCAAAAGGTTAATTAATTTTAATTTAACTTAGTTACATTTTAGACTCTTTACTTTTTAATTTAATTTAGTTACATTTTATCAGTAACTATTAACTTTTAATTTGAATTTTTTTAAGTCAATCCTTAGATACAATGCGAGAGGCTAATGAATATATAATTTAGTAATTTTATATTGTATAATCGTTATTTATGAACAAAAATAACCAGATTCTTTAATAAATAAGCTGTAAGAAAGAAAAATATGAAAAATTATGTAAAATAATTAAACTTTTTCTTTTTTTTTGTTGTTCGTTCGAACCAAATTTAACTTTTAACTTTTTAATTACTTTTTTTATTAACTTAACTTTTAAGTCAATTAATTTTATTATGATTTAACTTATTGTACATTTTAATTAAGTTAAATTTTCAAGGTAGTTGACTTTAACTTAACTTAGTTAAAAAAAAAGTTAACTTACCCAATCCTACTCATTTTACGACGCTTTTTGTTTAATTTTTATTTTATTTAGTTTAGTATTAAATTGTAAACGATGCATTATACTATATTTTCTCTCACATAAAATCAAGAATAAACGTAAATGTTCTCAAAATTATATTATATATGATAAATGCAAACATTGCACTGAAAGAACAATTTTGCAAGTCTCTAAAGTTTAGATATATATTCAGATTTGAAAATAATTTATTGGATTATTAAAATAATTATGTAGGAAACTAAAGCAATGCTACAAAAAGTTATGATATTCTACTAATCAGTTTGAGCGTGCTACATAATTATTTTAATAATCCAAAATTATTTTCGAATTTGTATCAGCTAAATTTTTAGATACTTCAGAAGGATTCATTCTTTCCGTGTATAGCATGTAATTAAGATATCGGATTGATCTATTAATCAGAGTAAAATCAATCGTTTTAACAAAGACGCATCTATTACGAATGAAATAACAGCAAATTTCTCGGTGCAAAGTGTAATTAAAGTATAAAATTAGATAAGAACAGTAATGTTTGTAAACAGCTCACGAGGAAAGGACGACGTGTTTTTGCTATTCGCGTCGATCATCTCTTCTCTTGTTTCTTTTACATGCGCGCGCGAAGAGATTTCTTCCATTGATCGCTGCAGGAGTAATTCTTCCGGACGATCTCGAAGATGGGGTCGAGATCTACATCCACTTATATTACATCCACTTATATTAACGCCTTGCTGCAATGCGCGCCACTTATGATACAATCTGGCACAAACACATTCTCGGTTTAATTTTCGCCGGTGTAACGATTCTGTTACAGACACATGACATGGTTTTTATATGAAAAATCAAAGCACGACTCGAGATTTACATATTGTTTTGCATATATTTTTAAATAATATTATATAATATTATTTAATGCACTACAAGAAGATTAAAAAAGATACATTATAAATCTCATGCCTTGATCTAATTGCAATTGATATCTTTTTAGCGAAAATCTGTTTTGAGGAGTTTTCAATTTTTATTAGTAATTATAAATAAGCAATAACTTGATTTCAAATTGCGAAAATAAAAAAATTAATTTTATATAAATCAGAACGTAAACTTTCGATTATCATAGAATATGATCTTAGAATTGCCTTATATTCTAAGAAATTATATTAATAGATTGAACATTATTGACCTATTACAGATAAAAATAATAATTATTATTCTTTATTTTTTTTTTACTTTAGTTTTATAATAACACAGCATTAAGACTTGGCTTGGTTTGTAACCTTTAATTATTATTAATTTTATAAATTATCTGAGTCTTTTTTCTTATATTATTATTATTCTCTTTTTGCGTCATAATAATTCTGTGAACTTTAAGAAGTCTTGAGAGGTTATATAATATAACAGATCCTGCTCTTTCTACGTGTTATCGCTTTACATGTTCTTGTTTACAACTTATCTCGTGTGTTATCTTCGCTTCTACTGTATAAAAAAAATCACATTTTCACGCGAATGATTATTTAGTCTATAAGATAATATATTATTTGGATTCACGTAGTAAAACTATAAATATAAATTACGCAATAAGAAAATATGTCCGGGAAATACTCTTGAAACTTAAACGCTAATAATAAATTAATTGAATCATGAATGGTAGGAAGGAAATTCTAAGCAATAAAACACCTGACTTGAAGCAGGTGAATGGCCAACGATTTCGTAACGAAATCGCGCATCAGACGTTGAGTTTAATTATCGGCGGTATCTCGTAACCAGGGTCAAGTTCTTCGAAGATTATGCAACAGCCTTGAATATCTCGTTTTCCTTTCTTGAGTGGCGTGTTGCATTAAATAATGGTAAAAATCGTTCGTAAATCGTTTTATGTTCTAAATATTTTAAAAAGATTTCAGGAGCTCACGAAATCTTGAGATTTTATCATATCTGTTCATAAGAAGATTTACAGTTTGGTATAATTTATATATGTATATTTGATATATTTGATTTATTGTTTTTCTATAATTCTATAATTTCTGTGCATAAAAAAGTGCATAAAAAAGTATGTATGCAGTTCGGTTGTCGTGTGACTAAAATGTACATATTTTATAACTTTGTTTCGGTCATGCAAATGTTCCAAGTTAATTAGAATCAACTTAAAAAGATTGAAGGACGTGTTGATTAATTGACGGCGTACATATTATCTCGATACCAGCAGAGTTGACATTTGGCACAAGATAAGGAATATAAGTAAGTAAAGTATTTCGAAAATTTGATGAATTTTCAATGATACTTTGAAAGTATACAGATTAATTAGTTCATCAACTTGGACCCTTCATTCGAAAGATCGAATAATCGTGAAAAAGTGAGGAAGAAAACGACAACTTTATTCTTAAGGCAGGGTCTTTAAGAATAAAGAAAACTAAAAGCATGACTTACAGGCAATTCAAAGTACGTCAATTTTCTAAAAGTAGATTGATTATCTAATCAAGAATTCGTTTACGGATTGCAATCAGCATACAATTAAAAAATAAATTTTAAATGTTTATTTACTATTATTACATATTAAATAAGTGTTTAAAAAACGTTTTAAAAATGTTGTTTTAAAAATGTCTGCTGCTCAATCACGAAATGAATATATGTGCCAAACAAAAGTTAAACAAAATCAAGAAAATATACATATATATTTAGCGAAATCTATAACGATAAATTACATTCTCAGACAGCATAAAATACTAAAAGATAACAAAAAGAGGTCTTTTTTAAATTGTCTTTTCGATAAAGCGAAAAGGTGTTTAAAAGACTACGAAAAGACATTGTTTTTAAATTGTTGGATTTTTTAGCGAGACTAAAAGACAATGTCTATAAGAAAGGCAACTTAAAAAGGACATCTTTTCGTCATTTTTCTATGGTTGTCATTTTCGCAAAGCAAAAAGTCGACTAAAAGATATCTTTTCGTATTGTCGAAAAGACAACATGAAAAAGATAGCTTTCCATTATTTTGATACTTTTTATCACTTATTCGCGAACAATACGCGAGATCGCCACTAGATGAACGTGATGGAGTTCAGTTTCTTGTTTGGAAATCATACGGGACAGAATAAAAGGTGTAACATTATAAGAAATTTTACTTATGTTCTAATGAACACTAATCAAATATTTTTTTGTAAAGTCAAGTTCCCAAAGGGTGTGATGAAAGATATAATGACTCTTGCACATAAGACACGACAAAGATTGCAGGAAATGGGACGTATATTGTCAGTCATGCAATTTTATTTCATTTTGTGTAAAAATTAATTTAAAAATTCGATGTTATTAACATTATATGTATATTAAAACTAAAAGAAGCATTAAAGATGATTAAAAAATATCCAAAGAAGTCATCCTTTAGTTATCATATGATTAAGACTTTAAGATAATTAGCAGTGCGACATCTGTCATCTTTTTGTCGATATTCCTTCACTAAAAGATGTCTTTATAACAATTTAGTCATCTTTTAGTCATCTTTTAGATGACTTTGTGCTCTCTGGGTTGTGTGTATTGATAGTCACAAACTAGAAATTATAAATATAATTATATAACATTTTATTGTCAAAGGAGGAAAATATACTATCTTAGAAAAACTCTGTACTTGAATCTTTCATAACGTATGTGATTAAAAAGTAAGATGTCGAAATAAAAAAAAACATTTTGGATGAACAATACATTCATGACTTCTAATTATAATTTCAAGATAACGTTAATTTTTTTTTATTACAAAAACATTTTAAATATCACAAAGAGCCATTTTTGCACATTAAACCTCAATTATTTCGAAAATCTAACATGCTAGTAAAATTTAACTTGCGGCAACGTTTTCAGCATCCAAAAATCTATAAGAAACAGCTTATCTGATTAAAAGTATTGAAATAAACTTTTAATAAAAGAATTTTACTTCTTTTGTATGAAAATTAATCAAGTTTCAATCTTGTTTTATAAATTAGAATTTAATTAGAACAATATTTCAAGTCAATAAGAAGAAAAAAGCAAGATTACGATCGGACTTAATTATGATCGGACTTAATTGATGATACAATATCAAATATAAAAATAGTCTTGATGTACAATATTAAATTAATTAACAAATACAGAAATTAGTATATAAATTATAGATTGTGAATTTAATTATTATTACATTAATTAAAACATTAAACGTTTCGGCCACAGTCTGGCCATCTTCAGTAATTCAATAATATTCTTAAAACGCAGAGTTACATCTAGTTGACATTAAATTCAACAGTCGGGTGTTGTAATTAAATAAACATGTTTTTTTCTATGTGAAGATGCTTCATACAATAATGTTACAACGCCAATTGTCATATCACGAAAAGTGTAGAACAAGAATTTCCAGATTCTAATTTAAATAAAATTGTATATCATTAATATCTTCTAGTCGGAATAAAATCGTTACCTGTTTTACAGCAAAAAAAACTAAACGATGAATCTCAAGTACCTCTTTTGCACAATTAGAATTTTGTCGTGACATTATGTGTTGTTATTTGGCATATCATGTATTTTACCACTATTTATATATCTGAGTCACAGTTTAGAAAGTTCTAGAATTATTTATTAAAAGAAAGAGAGATCCTTCTTAAGAAGAGGAAAATAAACGTCAGGCAAACCTTCCGTGTCACTTTGTTTATTGACCTCTTGTTTGTCTTTTTATATGTATCATTTCCGAAATTCTTCTTTTCATTAACGATTGTTCTGTATCTAAAATTCTTATATTATCCCAATCTAATTCATGCATCTCATTCAAACGGTGACGTGAAACCACTGAAATTTCGAAAGAAGGTTTTTTTATGTCAGCCTTATGTTCTTTTATCCGAGTTTTTAATTTCCTTTTAGTTTGGCCAACATAGGACGATTCACAGTTTAAACAATTGATTTTATAAACTACTCCACATTGGTCATCCTTAGGCAAAGAATCCTTTCCTGTCTTAATAAATGTATTCATTTTATTCATAGGTTTATAAGTTATATTAAAACCACGAACATGTGAAAGTTTTTTGAATTTTTCAGATACTTTGCCCAAATATGGTATCGTAAAAAATTTTTTTGGAGTAACGTTAGAATCACATTCATTATTAATTTCTTCGCGATTTTGATCTAAATTAGTTCTATTTTCCAATGTTTTTATTCTATTTTTTATTGTTGAAAATATGAACTTTAAAGGATAACCATTACTTAAAAGCGTGTGAATTAATTCAGAGATGTTTTTTTCATGAAATTTAGGATGGGACAAAAATAGAATTCTATCAAATTGCCCAATAATTACTCCCCTTTTATGTGCTAACGGATGATTCGAAAAATAGTTTAAATATCTCCCAGAATTGATAGGTTTTTTATAAATATCGAAGATGATATTTCCTTCTTGTCTCATTAATTTAACATCTAGGAAATTTATGCCGTTTTCATCACCAAAGTCAACAGTAAATTTAAGCCTTTCATGATATGAGTTAAACAATTCTAGAACTCCTTCAACCTTTTCTTTATGTACAGCTAACACAATGTCATCCACATAACGAAAATAAAAAGATGAAATAATATTATTCGTGGTAATAATTTCTTGTTCTAAATCTTGTAAAACTATGTTCGCCAGTATAGGGGACAAAGGAGAACCCATTGGCATGCCAAAAATCTGTTTAAATATTTTTTTATCAAAACTAAAAAATGTGGAATTAATTATAATCATAATTGCTTTGATAAACTCATAAGAAAAGAATCAAAGAATTTTTTCAATTTTTCTACAAATGCTGAACAATTCAGATTTTGTTTGCTTGATCATTATTGTATGAAGCATCTTCACATAGAAAAGAACATATTTATTTAATTACAACACCCGACTGTTGAATTTAATGTCAACTAGATATAACTCTGCGTTTTAAGAATATTATTAAATTACTGAAGATGGCCAGATTGTGGCCGAAACGTTTAATGTTTTAATTAATGTAATAATAATTAAATTCACAAACTATAACTTGTGCTGTGGCTGTGTGTGTTTTTTATGCTCTTCTTTTTATATGTTTTAAAATTATAACCACGATATATTTTAAGTTTTCAAGATATTTTAATTACACGAGCATGTGTAAATTAATTACGCAACTTTTTGACTTTATCAAATTTAATTTTGGATTACATGCATGTTTGCTCCTGAAGAAATGTGTAAGAACTTATAGAGCGAATATATATACAAGAGTACAAATACAATTCTTAAAAGCGTGTGTAAAGGAACGTCTAATTCCTATTCATATGTATAGATTCACACGAAATAATAATAATGAATTGTTCCATTCTTCGAAAGAAAGAATCGACAGACTCAAACACAATTTTATCTTCAAATATTTACGTGTAGAATTACAAGACGCCTATAAACATCTTGGGCAAACAAAATCTGAATTGTTCAGCATTTGTAGAAAAATTGAAAAAATTCTACCTAACAATATAGCGCATTCTTTCTTTCGAAGACAGGAAATTAACTTCGACATTATGTTGCAAAAAGAACAAAATAGAATTGCCAAAAAAATCTCTAATTTGCGGTCTAAATATATTCGCCAAGAAATATTGAATATCAATAGTATTAACTATAATATCACGCAATTTGTGGACTCTGAGATGAATGGTGATACTTCTCGTGCACCTTTAAAATTAAAGACAGTTTCGACTAAAATTAAAAAATTCTAATACAATGCATTCATCGTATAATATTAATATTACTCCTGATAGATTTAATGCCAAAATTTTAGAAAAAGCCATAGTCGTATTACAATTAGGTCAACAGTTCAATTTACCTAACAACGTGGTTAGTAAGGACGGTATTACACGTGAGTTCATCAAACACGTGGAATATAATCTTTTTAGAGCTGACGATGAAATACGTAAAAATGTTAGGAATGAAACTGTCCAAATTCTTAAATCGATTAAGAATTGTAACATCAAATCTGTTGAAAATACAATATTACATGAAGGTATAAAGGAGGTTAAGCGATTCATCTCAGAGAATCCGGATATTTTAATTACTAGAGCGGATAAAGGCAATACCACTGTAATTATGAGTCGAGATAGTTACAAAGAAAAAATGTATGAGATTCTCAATGATCAGACTACATACAATTCAATAAAAAAAGATCCTACTAATAAAATAACTGTGGAAATTGGTAATTTACTAAAAAATTGGAAAAACAAGGGGTACATTGATTTAAATTTATACAAAAAATTGTATGTGTCGGACGGCGAACTTCCGAGATCTTATGGACTGCCAAAAATTCATAAAGAAGGTCACCCTCTAAGATTAATTGTCAGTTGTATTAATAGTGCTTTTTATCCACTGGCGACCTTCTTAAAAGAAATCATTGACAATAATAATATAAAAAATTTTAGTTATATAAAAAACAGCTTAGATTTAGTTAATAAACTCAATGGTAAAGCAATTGATAAAAATTTTAGTATTGTATCATTTGACGTGGTCTCCATGTACGAATATTCCGACTGAATTAGTATCAAAAAGCATTGAACGTAGGTGGAATTTTATTGAGAATAAGACTTCGATTCCTTTACATGAGTTTATCAAAGCAATTATGATTATAATTAATTCCACATTGTTTAGTTTTGATAAAAAAATATTTAAACAGATTTTTGGCATGCCAATGGGTTCTTCTTTGTTCCATATACTGGCGAACATAGTTTTACAAGATTTAGACCAAGAAATTATTATCCCGAATAATATTATTTCATCTTTTTATTTTCGTTATGTGGATGACATTGTGTTAGCTGTACATAAAGAAAAGGTTGAAGGAGTTCTAGAATTGTTTAACTCATATCATGAAAGGCTTAAATTTACTGTTGACTTTGGTGATGAAAACGGCATAAATTTCCTAGATGTTAAATTAATGAGACAAGAAGGAAATATCATCTTCGATATTTATAAAAAACCTACCAATTCTGGGAGATATTTAAACAATTTTTCGAATTATTCGTTAGCACATAAAAGGGGAGTAATTATTGGGCAATTTGATAGATTTCTATTTTTGTCCCATCCTAAATTTCATGAAAAAAACATCTCTGAATTAATTCACACGCTTTTAAGTAATGGTTATCCTTTAAAACAGGTAACGATTTTATTTCTTTATATTCCGACTAGAAGATATTAATGATATACAATTTTATTTAAATTAGAATCTGGAAATTCTTATTCTACACTTTTCGTGATATGACAATTGGCGTTGTAACATTTATTAACATTATTGTATGAAGCATCTTCACATAGAAAAAAACATGTTTATTTAATTACAACACCCGACTGTTGAATTTAATGTCAACTAGATGTAACTCTGCGTTTTAAGAATATTATTGAATTACTGAAGATGGCCAGATTGTGGCCGAAACGTTTAATGTTTTAATTAATGTAATAATAATTAAATTCGCAAACTATAACTTGTGCTGTGGTTTTTTATGCTCTTCTTTTTATATGTTTTTATATGTTTTATATGTAAAATTATAACCATGTTAGTTTTCAAGATATAGTACATAAATGTCTTACAATAAGTATGTATAATTCTAAACTTATCTGAAAGGACAGAACTATCGCTATAGCAAGGCCTCACAATCTCTATGATCGCTTGGTACCAAGGTTTGCTAGAAAAAGGGACGAGAGAGCAACAACGATGTTCAAACTTCTTTAAAACAAAAAAGCAATTTACCGTCATCTCTGACAATCAGTTTGACGCGATTACCAAGTGTAAATAAAATTATTTCAACAAAAGAAATATTTTTTTTGTAAATTAATATTATCTTTATTCACAGTTTGTGAATATAGCATCAAATCCATTTATCGACCATGATTTTTCGACAGTGTCGAAAATATGATACGTACTTCACATCATTTTATAAAAATGATGTTGGTGCCGTTAGCGTGCGGTAGCTTTTAATGTCTCTAGAATACAAAGTCCGGCAATCGGCCTTTAAAAATGGTGGATACATCTGCGCGTTTCTGTCGCATATTTGCACTAGTACAACAAAAACGAGAGAAAATAAGTTCGGCACAGAAGTTATAAAGAGCATAAGTAAATAAATAAAGCAAAGTACCATAGTATTATAATAAATACAAAATATTAAAATTATGCAGTGAAAAAAATGCGCAATGTATTAACGTTCTAACAAAAAATTAATATAAATATAGAAAGTAGAATAATAGTATGAATAATATTTATGAGTATAAAAGTATTAGGATAATATAATTCTCTGTATTTACTGGATACACAATGCCATACAGTTGCGTAATAAAATGTTCTAATTCATGGAAAACAGGTAATACAATGCATTATCTTCCCAAAGAATTGTAAAGACTTGTGTGGTGATTGGTTCCGCCATTTTTAGGGGGTCTGACTTCTGATCCAATAAAAAGAGGTCTAAGAGATCGCCGGACTCTGTATTCTAGGGACACTAGTGGCTTTTGCTTCATGCGAAAAAGGCCGCCATAGTCTCTCTTAGGTTTCTCTCTACCTTGAATGAGAGAGTCACGTGAGGTTTCGGGGCGGGTCCAACCATACATCGTCTCCATTGTCATCCGAACTCGAGCCTTTCTTTGGCTTCGGCTTATCAAGTTGGTTCTACATTAGTCGCATAGCAGCGTCGCAAGCGTGTCGTAAGCACTGCAGTCCAATCAGAGTCGAATTAGCTTTATGTTTATTAGATCGCAACGCTTGCGACGCTGCGATGCAATTAATGTAAAACCAGCTCAATAAATATCAAGCTAGTTTGATTTTGATTGGATCGTAACGCTTGCGACACGCTTGCGACGCTGCGATGCGACTAATGTAGAACCAGCTTCAGGGGCACTATTCTGTAACTGTTTTACACGCCTACTGACAGTTGTCTTTGTCGTTGCGCAACTTTTTCACCATATAAAATATCTGCGCAATTGATACCAACAATTGTCGGTAGGCAATAAAACAGTTACAAAATAGGCCCAGGAATGGTTTTTTCTACCCAAACCTCCTCATCGTTGTTGCTATCACTATCGTGACAGAGCTACTACTGTCCGTTTCTTTCTTCGCTTTCTTTTTCTTCCTCTTTTCTCTCCTCGCTTCTCTCTTTGCCTTCTTTTCCCTTTTTTTCTCTTTCCTTGCCTTCTTCTCTTTTTTTAGTTTCTTGCCCTTCTAAATATTTAATATTATTATTAATATTTTTCCACCTACTGGCTACTGGCTGCTAAACATTTTCGGCTAAATGAGTAATTTTATGGTATTATATGAAGTTTTTAGATGGTACTTAGATGAAGAATCTTTACAAATAAAGATCTTAGTATACAAGTATTTAATATATTTTAGCATTAAAAATATTGATTGTATTCAGCAGAGAAAGCAGCTTTGCAACTGTTGTAAAATTCTTCAATATGAATGATGGTTTATACTATAGATTTCCGATGTAGGCATTATCAGCCTCCAGTGGGCGCTGAGGAGATCTAGAGGGGCATTGCTAGTCCTAAGGATAATAGGGGAGCATTGAGGAGCAAGTGCGCAACAAAACGCGCCAGAGAAATTTAATCCCCTAAATATTTTTTAAACAAATATTTAAACCTTAAACATTCTAGCATTATAGGTTGTTGCAAAAACTTTTTTATTGCATTTCCCTCATTCGAATTAGTTGGAATGCGGATTTAGTTACAAAGATTACAAATCTTTTGATGAAAAAGAGGAATTGACTGCAAATAGTTGAGCGCGAAGATTTAAGAACACTGCTGACAAAAATGGAATCAAATATAAACAGATTACCAGCGTCACACCAAGCCCAAACTTCTCATTAATGGTAATTTAATGGTTTTTTAATATTTATAAATTTATATTATACTATAATTTTTAAATATTCTTTATTTGATTCT
>JAANIC010000550.1:495264-508154 GCA_017607545.1 Acromyrmex charruanus | reverse complement strand
TCGCGAATTTTACGTGACCCTTCCTGAGTTCTCTTAAGAACTCTATCAGAGGCGTGCTACATAAGAGTCATATGTAGTATGATCATGACGGGTCGCTCTCGCTAGAGGGAAGATTATCATCTTTTAGAGTCCTTTTCGGAAGAACCGGAATGGAAATAGTGAGAGAAAAATTAGATGATGGTTAATTTACCTTATAATTTTTATTTTAGTATTTACATCCTTTATACTGACAACGCGAGGTTGTCCCCGGTGACCTTAACCAGCCCAGTCGGGACTCTCAGAGGGATCCTGGATGTATCCGGGGGAGGGAACCGGAAGACGTCCCGCGGTAACCACCGAGTCTCTGGCAGTTTGGTATTGCGATCGATATGCTGGGGGACCGCGTCGGGGCCAGGCAGCTGGTGCGTGTGGGACGGCGGCTCGAGAGAAGTCATAATCTCAAACACCTGTGGGTCAAAGTCTCTGTGCTGACAAAGGGTCTTTGCCAGCCGCCTTAACTGACGCCTCCATCTTCCGCGTCTCGATCTGGGCATCTAAATTTATGCAGAGAGTTAAGAAATGGAGAGAGAGAAGTGACGTTAAAAGATATTTTAAGAGAGTTCTACAAGTGGGTGAGGGGATGAGACAAGATGGCTCTTCCGTTGTTGGTAGGGAATAGCGTCCCTACCCGAGGAGGCACGGAGGTGATCATGACAGAAGGGGAGTAGGCGTCCAAAGTCAAGTGCCCACCTCTGAATGAACGAGAAGGTGGCCTGGAATAACCCTGAGTGAGGCCGCATCAAAGCTGAAGGAGGAAGAAGAGCCAGGCGTCCAAAGGCAAGCGCTCAGGCCTGGTAATTAAGGAGATGCCCTGGAACAGCAGCCCTAAGTAAAAGCGCGCCAAGGCGGGAGAAAGGGAGGCGAAGGGCACCCTGTGGAGAGCGTCCTACACCGAGAGGTTCTTTAGATAAGATACGTGCCGGGTCGCGAATTGTTCGAAAGAGGGTTCCGCAATACGACAATTGTTCTTTTCACAATAGGATAGGACTCTAAATATTGACTAGATTGTTAGACGTGATAATACGTTATTGTTTATTGTTACATGAGAAACGCAAGACCCCTCCGGAACCTAAAGGGCAGAATCAATTTATCAATAGAGATTACAAGTATATAGAGAAATCTACAAGTAACGAGAAATTTATAAGTATAAACCAATTTATAGAGAAATTTACAAGCAATGAGAAATTTATAAGTATCACATCCGCGATAATTCTAAGTTGTCGCCATCGGGACTTAACCGCACGCTTACCGAGGCCGAAAATTTGCAAGTGTCATGTCGTGTTTACCGTGCTGCTGGGGAAACAATCGAACTATTCAAGGAGCGAATGAACGAAAATGAGCTGATAGTTAAGAATAAGCGAATGAGATTAAGCGAGTGAACAGAATGAAATGAACGTTGTGGTCCTCGCAGCGTCGGTTTATATACTTCAAAAGGATGACGTCTAGCGGTAAGAGAGATAATTTCGAGCATGAGTTTAGAATATTCTACAGATTTTCATTTGCCAATTACTCGCTAAATTTTAACGATATCGCTATTCCATGGATACAAGATGAATCTCCGTGTTTGACTTCGTCGTTTGATGTCCTTATAATTAACATGCACTTGCAACTGTCTGTTATAAAGTTTGTTGTTTTTATGCGTTTCACATATCTACTCGATAAATTGAATTGCTCTGAGCATTTCGCGCTCAATTCCGGTAATTATATAATTAATACGAGACGTCGCTAGCCGTTTTGTGTTTTTGCTCGGTCTTAAAGATTAGTTTGTGGAAATCCTGCATGTATTTTATGGAGTATTTTATGACGCAAATACGTGACTTTTATAATAAACAGTTGCTTTAATTTGATGGTTAAAGAAGGGAGGTCCTCCTTCCTTGGTGTTATGTTTTTCGAAATAGATATGGTTTCTTTTCTTTAAACAGCTTATTTAAAAGAGTTGTAATAGCAAGAGTAGTAATAGCGGTTCACGCGGTTGGCATATGATCCCGTGGTAAGGAAATCGTGCTCACAGCTTGATCAGCTGTACTTGATAAGCCGGTTCCTAGCTATAATATGTACTCCAAAGTGATGGTTTGTCAGATTGTTTTTGATAGCCGGACGTTACACTGTATAATATTTGTTTTGTTGCTTTATTTAGAGTTCAGAGAGAGTTTACCGGTTACGATCAAGAGGGCGCTGAACAAAAAGTATTTTGAAAATGGAGCGGTAAGCTAAAAAGGTTGGAAAATTATAGATTTGTTTGCGTTGCATGCTCCAACATGCTCTTAATTCCTCCAATTGTAGCTCCTACCACTGACGAGATACTATTAAAGACCAACATCCTTAAGGGAGTTCGTGTCCTTGTGAATATTGAAGTGATTAAGAATTAAAAACTGATAATATTGTACTAATTTTATTTATTAATTTATTAATTTAGTATTAATTTAGTAGACGTATTTATGCATTTAGAACTCTATAATACTCGATTTTTCTTTAAAATTGTGATTTCAATGTTATCGTCAAAGTTTGATTATCAACAGAGATAATAACTGTAGAGAAAAAAATTATAATTTTTCTGCAACATATAGGATATTATTATAGCTTTATAAATATGCATATTTATTTATGGAACATTTATGTAATAAAAAAATCACGAATTTAAAAATGTATGAGCCAAACATTTATGTTAATAATAGCAAATTTATATCAATTATCGATAATGTCAGCGTTCTTCAATTACCCTTGGGCCCTTGAGGCTCTTTTTATACCGCTGAAAATTTGCTCAGAGTTAACAGTTTTTAATAGTATCGTCGGTGCTCCTAGAGAATGCGTCATTGAAACAACCACTCAGCACTATTCCGCATTTGATGTTGCGGAATAGCGAGTGCGCCATTGTTCTTGTAATAAACCGTCATATTTTGAGATTAAAATAATTTGATGCTGATTGATATGATGGAATTGCATAATGTCGAGACGAATGAAGCAAAATAATAAAATGAGTGCATAAATACAGATACCAAGATAAAAAAACAATGATGTATTGCGTGCGATTTCAGTGTGCTCTTTTTCGCACTTTTCCATCACGCCAGTTTTGTGTGTTATGTTCACACGATGCGGAAAAATCATAGTAAATGCGTTAAAGCAGTTCAAAAAATTGTTATGAGATTGTAAATATTAATTGTAAAACACATTAAATATTACACTAGTGATAATTGTTTTTATAATTAAAAAAATTATATTTCATTTTAATAAACAAATTATTAATATGAAGTAAGTAATTTTTAAATTATATTCATGCTGGATACATCTTTGACGCATCATGTGAACATAGTACACAAAACTTGCGTGATGAAAAAGTGCAGAATAACGCAGAAGAACGCTGATTGGTTGCTTCTATGACGCATTCTCTATTCCGCAGTCGTATTCCGCACTGTCTGATTTCACCCTTAATATAATGGCACTCGGTGTGACTCTTTCGACGCTTCCGATCTCACACTAGTGCACACAGAGTACACACGAGTATTTCCGAACGGCTGGTGTGATTAGTGATACACCAGTAAGTGTTTCCGAACGCAGCCTTAGATTTGTTCGCGTCGTATGTTCCAACATGCTCCAATATGCTCCTGCTATAGTTCTATTCATTCTAATGAGTGCATTGGAATGAGTGGGAACTATGATAAGAGTATATTGAAGCGTGTTGGAGCATGCGATGCGAACAAACCTAGAGACCCTGTAGTGTAACAGAGATTCTCAAAGTATCACGTGATCGAGATATTTCTCTGATTGGCTGGAGTAATTCGTAGTAGCTGCCATATTGAATTTACTATCAATTCACTCAACATTGACTCCTGTCGACTGCTGTGGAATGAGGTTAATAATCATCCTTCAATGTTTTGTGAATATTTATCTATTATTTCACGCATTGAATGTTGCATACTTTATGTACAGAATTTACATTCCTCATCACCATGCCAATGAATTGCGCCGCATATCGCTGTTGCACAAAACATTGAAGGATGAGTTTACTAACCTCGTTCCACAGCAGTCGACAGGAGTCGATGTTGAGTGAATTGATAGTAAATTCAATATGCAGCTACTATGAATTACTTCAACCAATCAGAGAAATATCTCGATCACGTGACATTTTGCGAATCTCTGTTACACTATAGGATCTCTGAACAAATCTATTAGCTAGATGAACAATTTACATATCACGAGGTGTATTCGGGGAGACGCTATTGGCATTATTTATATTATTCTATCCTTGTTTTACGTCTGATAAACAATGGAGATAGAATAATACAATAGCGTCTCTCTGAACGCACTTACAGTATTATGTGCATCATCATAGTAGTTATGCATACCATGACAGTAATCGCTTCTTAGCAACAAAAAGTTAACATTATGTATAAATTTTCTCGGCAGCTGTGTCAAGCGTTCGTATTATCGAGTTGTTCTCGTAGAAATCGACGCGTATCGACGAGTTGTCGACAATTTTTGGAAATTACGTTTAATCGTCCGAATATAGACAATCGTACGCATGTAACTTTTCTGTGATAAAAATGAGAGATTTAGAAAAATCACAATACTGATTTGTATAAAAGACTCCAACTAATGAAAAAAATGATCAAATCGATTGGAAGTGTGATATTTTGTAGATCTGGTGAAATGTTTTTTTAAAAAATATGTAATTTTTAATTATGTAAATTAAAAAAGAAACTATATATTTTCTTTATATCAATTCATTCATCTCATTATCTATGCATAAAAGTATTAAGACATAGTTGTTAAAAAATAAATAGTTTAATAATAAATAATAAATAAGTAATAAATAAAGATATTTTTCGGTTTTATTGGATTAAAAATAGTATTTTTTAAATGTGTCACACAACAAAAATTGGTCATTTTTTAATTGGTTTTGTTTAATAAAACTTAATTTGATTAGATAGGATATCCCTAAATCTATAAAATATCCCAGCGAATTTGAAAGCCATTATTTTTTCAATATTATTAATGCAGAATCTTTTTTCAGAATTCTTTTTTGTGTTTTATTTGTTTATTTATTACTTTGTTGAAAGTGATTGCTGAAATTCATTAATGAAATAGAAAATTTTTATGTTAAATATTTGAAATATATCTCAGTGTTTGTAACCTACGACTTTCTTTTCAGTGACAAGGACCTTGTATTCTTCGAGTATATCATATCGAGAAAAGAATATTGAAGTTCTGTGCAAAAACGGAATGGCAACAAAAGAAGAATTTACAATTTATTATTTAGACTTACTGCGAGAATTAGAGAAGGAGAAGCCAGATTTTCTGCTCATTGACGTTAGAGAACCTAAAGAAATTCAGCGTGACGGCCAAATACCAAAAACCATTAATATAAGAGGTATAAATCTTTCATTGTGTGTATAAATTTTGGAAAGTTTACTGTTCATTTCTCAAACGTCACACAGTAATAATGTTGTATAATTAGAAGAATATAACACAAGAATAATCTATAACAGTAAGTAATTATACATTTGTTTCAGAGGGTGATGTCGTTAATGAACTCGTAAACCTTGAGGCTCAAAAGTTCCAAAAAAAATACGGAATACCTAAACCGGTTAAACATACAAAAATGATATTTAGTTGCTACTCTGGTAAAAGAGCTGAGAACGCGGTAAAAAAGATGAATGAAAAAGGATACACAGAGTATGCAATATCTTTTAGAATTTTATTAGTAGGGATTTATTATAATGGAGTTTTGTATTCTGTTTTGCAGAGTATATTTATACAAAGGAAGTTTCAAGGAGTGGCACGACAAACAAAACCCGAAAAGACAAACTTTTATAATCAAATATGATCAATTATTGGAAGATCAAAAGAAGTCTGATGTTCTGATCGTCGATGTTAGAGAGCCTGAAGAGTTAGCTGAAACTGGCAAAATATCAGAAAGTATTAATATAAGATGTAAGAATCTTTCGTTGTATTTCTAAATGTTGAAACTTCACTATTAATTTCTCAAATGTCATACATAATATGGTATAATTATCGTATAAATAATATATGTATAACAATAAGTAAATATACATCTGTTATAGCGAGTAATGTTGTTAAAGAATTCAAAGAACTTTCGGAGGAAGATTTTGAGGAAAAATACGGTAAACCCAAGCCGACTAAAGACACAAAGATCATATTTAGTTGTCGCTCTGGCAACAGATCCGAACGTGTCCAAAAACAGATACAGGAATTGGGATACAAACAGTATGACAATATCTTTCAGAATCACTAGTAGAAATTTATAATAGAGCTCTATATTGTTTTGCAGGGTATTTAATTTTGAAGGAGGTTGGGAGGAGTGGAAACGAAGAGAAGAAGAAAAGAAGAAAAAATAAAAAAAGAACGATAGTGGAACACAAAAGTGGAATTAGAATATTTTCATTATTGCATTGATTTTTAACACAAACACACACACACACACACACACACACACACACACACACACACATACATATAGTATTTTGAGATACTCTATTGTTGCACTAACAAAAGATAGTTTTATTTTGAGGCAATATTGTTAGATATTGTTTGCCGTTGACAAAACTATTTCACGAAAAATTGAGAAAACAGATAATTATTTAAATATGTACATAGACTGATATTTTTATATACATTATTTTCCTACAATTTACAAAAGCTTAGAATTATACAATATGTATATACACAAGAATTTATGTTAATGTTTTATAGACTATGGTAAAATCTTCAATTCTGCTCCTGTACCATTTTCTTGTGATTAATCATCTCTCTAAACTGTCCCAATATAAGATTTTCCCTCTTCTGTCGTTCTTCTTTGCTGAACATTGCCAAGGCACGCTTCTCGTCGGCAGAATAGATCTGATTTTCCTTTCGGATACGAACCGCTTCCATGCGACGATGCCTTTAGAAAAGATGAAAAAAGATTAAAATCAAAATTATTTAAACAAGAATAACGGATGTTTAACTGACAAGCAGTAAAAATATCTTGTTTTATATTTTATTTGGTATTTAAGATTACCGAAAACTTCCATTAGTAACGATTGGAATAGTGAGTCGAACATAATTTTATATTTGGATCAACTACTTTCAGTATGACATTGAAAATTTATTATCATTCTATAAAGCAGAAATTAAAGAAATCAAAATTTTCTACGTATTTGATATGCATTACCTGCTGCCACTCATGACGTAACCGACAGATTCATACGCCGCAATCTCCTCTGATGTTAGCCCGATCTCACCTCTCCTGGGTATGCGTTTTCCTTCGGCGACGTAAGCTGCCATTGCTGCACCTTCGCCTGGTAGCAGGGCCTTACCAAAATCTTTGGCTGAGAGAGTCACGTGCGGTTTCGGGGCGGGTCCAACCATACCATCGTCTCCACTGTCATCCGAACTCGAGCCTTTCTTTGGCTTCGGCTTATCAAGAATGGTAGTTTTTTCTACCCAGACCTCCTCATCGTTGCTGTTGCTGCTATCACTATCGTCAGAGCTACTACTGTCCGTTTCTTTCTTTGCTTTCTTTTTCTTTCTCTTCTCTCTCCTCGCTTCTCTCTTTGCCTTCTTTTCCCTCTTTTTCTCTTTCCTTGCCTTCTTCTCCTTCTTCAGTTTCTTGCTCTTCTAAACATTTAATATTATTATTATTATTTCTCCACATACTGGCTACCGGCTGCTAAAAATTTTCGGCTAAATGAGTAATTTTATTGTATTGCTTAGATAAAAAATTTTTACAAATAAAAATTTAGTATACAAGTATAATTTAATATAATCCAGCATTAAAAATATTGGCTGTGTTCAGCAAAGAAGCAGCTTTGCAACTAAAAATGTTGTAAAATTCTTCAATATGATTGTTTATACGTTTAGATCTAAGAAACCAAAAGCAAGAAATAATCGTATTGAAGAATTTTGCAACAGTAAAGCTGCTTTCTCTGCTAAATGCAGCCATAGTGTTTTTAAATTGTAACAACAATTTTATTAACTTATAAATTGGAAAAAAGACTGTCAAAAATTATCATAAAATTATATGTTGCCTGAAAAGTTTTAGCATTCACTGTATTTAATTGAATATTATTTGATTAAATGTTGACCGTAATTAATCCAGTACCTTCTTTTTAGCATCATGTCTCTTCCTCTTGCGATCCTTTGGTAAAATATTGTTCTTATGTTTACTCAAATCTTCGTCCTTCTCGTCTGAGCTACTGCAAATGCAATAACAAATCAAAACTTCAATATTATGTCATATTGTATTGTTGATGTATTGTTTCAATATAAACTGCTAGTATAATCTATTCAAATTCTTAGAACTCAATTTAGTAAGTTAATGTATTAATCTTACATTACTCGCATGATTTTTAACTTAATTACTTGTATGATATATTTCTGACACTCCAACATTATATTTCATCCTTTATTATCTCTTTGATTTACAAATATATAAATATTTATTATATTCTATATATTATTTTAATAAAAACAAATACAATTTCTTTTTGTGAAAAATTTGCAACAATTATAATAAAGAATACAAATAACATTCATATATTTGAATTTATAAAGTTGGAGTATCCTGGACATCCTACAACAATTCACAATTACATAAATATAAAAAATTTATCATATTCTCTACATTCTTTAAATAAAGATAAATTCAATTTTTTTAAATTGTGAAATATGGAATATCCATAACATTTGTTATATTCTGTCCTTTAGATTAAGATAAATGCATTTTTTTTAAATTGTGAAATAATTTATACTAAATGTATTGTGTATAAATAACATTTATACATTTAGTGAATTTATAAGGCTGGGATACTCTGGACATTCCACGCGAGTAATGAATTAATAATAACGTAACAGAACCAATCCTAACCTCAAAGGATACAAATTACAAGTGATCGTTCTTAGAATTAATTCTTTTTTGGCGGATGCTGTTGTCAGGATCGACGAGCCAAGTGAATACAGCAACGATCAAGCTACTAATATGTTGTAAAAGTTCTATACGTTCTATTTAACGAAGGTGTCTATCGTGTCTACGTACTATTCGATTTGCGTCGGGGATCTACTCCAAGCCTCAGGAACTCCGCGTAATCCGATCAGCTCTCTCTCGCGTCTTCGTGCGTCCATCATCTTCTCGTTCATCATCTCTTCGCGTTTTTTCCTCTCCTTTTACAAAAATTAATTTATTTACGAAAAGGATGGACTGCCGTTAAAAGGCAGATCTTTTCCTTTAACTTCACGCAGAATTAAGTGATAAAATTAAATATCACGTATCCATTTGTTTTTCTCCTTCTTCTTTAAGATTTTCCTTTTCTTTTTGTACGAATACTCGATTTGATAGATAAAAATTGGAAACCGATGATACTCCTTTGCTTTTTTACCTATCCTTTTAGCAACGCGTCTATTGACAATGAAGGTTAGGTAAGGTTAGGTTCACTCTCGCGTGTATAACGACGTGAAGTTGTAGAGAATCGCGCCGTTTCTCTTTCTCTTTTTTCCCAAATTCCCATCCTTTTCGAACAGAGATTAATACCCGTATTCATAGTCAGGCTTTATATTTAAATTTCCTTAAATTTATCTTCAGATACTCTACGAATTTCATTGGCTACTGAGCATCTAAAGATAAATTTAAGGAAGCCTTAAGTACAAGGTCTGAATATGGGCATAAGTACTTTTTTTCTCTATCTTTTTTTAACTATGTTAAATCTTACAAGTTCCTCTTTCTTTTCATTTATTTGAATATTCATGACCCACTCGGTACAAAAAAATTGTTTATATGAATAATTGTTTGGAATATTTCAAAACTATTTTGTGAATATTTATAAAATATTTAAAAATATTGCATTAAAATATTTTAAATGTTATATATTATAAAAAAAAATTATAAAAATAATAAAAACCAATATTATAAAAAAAAAGAATATGTATNGACTTTTAATATTTCCTGGATATATTTATACATTTTGAAGAATTTCATGAAAAATTTTTGAAATATTTCAAATTTTGCAATTGAAATATGTATGCAATAACTTCAAAAGAACTTTTTTTAAATCGTTAAATCGAGGAATGATTATTTATCGAAAGATTCCGATATATTTTTTGAAGGCATTCGCTTATTCGAGCTTTACTTGAAACTGAATGTAGAAAGGTAAATGGTACAAGTGCGATGGTGTTTCCTACAAGACAAGAGCTGCCGCTTTTATTGAAATTGGTGTGTATACACGAGGGGCACAGTGCGTTTACGTGATTTCGCATAATCGCAGCACACTGCGATTTTCAAATAACGAGCGAGTTTGAGCGCGCTTTTATTATTTACGCTTCGAAACGCTTTTTTCGCTAATGATCTCTCTACTGGTCCGGTGCATAATTCTCTTTCTCGCCTCCTCTTTTTCTTTCTCTCTATCTCTTTTCTTTCTATCGTCTACCTTAACTATATATGCATATATACACTAGCGAACATAATTCGACAGCTATGAAGTAATAGGAAGTCGGCTTTGGTGAAAAAATTCGTATATTTCACATTTTTAAGAATTTTTCATATTTTGAATTTATGAAAATTAAAAAAAAGTACCTAAACTTCTTTAGATTTTGTATTTCTTCGAAAATTATATAGATTATTTCAAAAAGAAAAATTTTCTAAAAAGTTATAAAATTATATAGAATTTATGAGAAATTCTGAAATTTATATAAAAATGTTGAAAAATTATATAAATGATCAGAAAATTTTTCGCCAGAGTATTTGTAGCTGAGCTACACTGAAAAAAAAATGCTGTTGATTTAATTAAAGTCTATATTACGGACTGTCACTAACATAAAGGCCTTGATTATTGAAATAATAATTTATGCCTTTATATCAATAACAATATACATGAATTAATCATTTATGTTAGTGACAGCCCGTAATATAGACTTTAATTTAAATTAACTTTAATTTAATTAATAATAAACTTTAATTTAATTAATTTAATTCAACAGCATTTTTTTCTCAATGTATGTAATTTTTTCTTTACTTAAAATAAAATAGATATATATTATAATTAAATGATAAAAATATTTTCAGATTATAAAATTTTTAGAAGTTTTTTCACACAAATTTTTGGCCTGTATACAATTTTAAGAAAAATAAAACTTTCTCAGCATTTCTGAGAAATGTTCCAATTCAGATCCGAGAAATTTTCTAAAAAGTTATAAAATTATGTAAAATTTGTGAAAAATTCCGAAATTTATGAAAAGTTCTGAAAAATTATATAAAGAATTCTCAGAAAATTTTTCACCACGCTCTTTGTAGCGGAGCTATATTATATTTTCTTTTTCACTTAAAATAGAATATTTTCTTCTTTACTTAAAATAGAATAGATATATAATTAAATGTTTAGAATAGAAAGAGGAAGGATATTAGCATGTGCCTTCTATTCATATCAATGTGCATACAAAAGGTTCAGCTGTAAAGAACAAACCTGAATCTGCTCTTTGCAGCCACGCGTTGTTATATAACTTTTGCATTTAAAATGAAAGGGCACGTGATTGAACATTGAAAAGAAAAAAGAGATAAGATAACACGTATTAAAAGCTCAGCTACAAAGAACGAGCCTTCCATTCTGTAATGCTATGAAAACCGCTATACATACATGAAGGCAGTCAAGGGTAAAAGCGCAATATGAGTACTTTGACCGGCAAAATATTCAATATATATTTCGCCAAAAATACAACGATATTAACACCGTCTATTTCATCGGTCAATATGTTTACATTATGTTTTTACCATTAAATAGCTACATGTACAGTAGTCTTCAGCTTGCAGCAGTGCCGAGTAGTACAAACGATCGAATTCGCAATCAACTATGCATTCAGCGAATGCGAATTGGAGACTAGAATCTTATGAATCAGATATCTTTGATCTTAGTCCGTTCAGCTCTGATTAATGGAATTACAATTTCCAATCTCTTCTTAATGAATACGCGATCTGACGCGGTTTTAACGAAGCGCCCCGGAATAAAACTCGTTCATTCAGTAGAACAACTTCAAGTCACTGTAAATTCAAGGCGACTTTGACTAAATTCTGATTAATTCGAACGACATATTAAAAAATTCTTCGTAATATTTTTAAAAATAATCATATTTTTAAGAATTTTTTATATTTTAAATTTATGAAGACTTTCTATTTTTTATCGAGTAATTCTTGCACTTTTTTGTAACTTGAAAAAAATGTTAATTTTTTAAAATAATGGAATTATTAATTTATAATATAATACATGGAATTATGAATTTTTTAAATTAATATGCTTATTAATTTTATAAATATATGTAATAAATTATATAAATCTATATAGAATAATATATACATATTGATTTTATAAATACAATTATAAGCAGAATTACCAATTAACAATTTCATAAATGGAATTATTAATTTTCAGCATATATATGGAAGGAGAGATTGGGGGCTACAAATTATGCAGTCAGAAATTTCGCTTTAAGCAATTCCGGTTGAATTACTCGTCAATCAAGTTAATCGGATTTCGATCGAAGCCGTCCTTAAAGAGACCAGTCAGAAGACCGCCCCGTATGTACGCATATATAACACGTTACACTCCATTATGTATATCGCTATGTATACATAGTATAAAATTAACATTATAGGAGATATTCAGAATCCCTTGGCAAACTTCCACAACGTCGGAATGCCGAAAATTGCTCGCAACTGCGACAAGCGATTAAGGGAAGTTAATATGTAAAAAAGGTAAGTGACGGTAATAAATGCAGGCGACGCAAGGAACATCCCCTTCGAAGCTGTTCTGGAAGCTTGTCAATAAAGCTTTGAAACATCCTATGTAATATGTATGTATATATATATATAT
>JAANIC010000550.1:483663-495204 GCA_017607545.1 Acromyrmex charruanus | reverse complement strand
TATGTATGTATATATATATATATATATATATATATATATATATATATACATGCATACGCATATGTGAAATTATATGTACATAGTTCATTGAGAAACTACTTGAAAAGTCGGAGCAAAAGTCAGAATGGTCGAACCACAGAAATCCACTTTTTCTCCCGATATCGTAATACAATATATCTCTATAGTACCTGTATCGTAATAGTATTTTGTTTATTCCAGAAATCCTGGCAGAGCAAAGAGTATTAAATCTGACCGCGCGTGAGCCGTTGTTCTCTCATCGCTTTAGAATATTGCTTCTGAATACGACATTGCGATGCGAATGCGACTTCAGATTTTTCTCCTATGTCCGTCCTTCTCTCTTACAATCTATATTATACAAACATCATTCGCGTGAATAAACAAATAAATCAATAAATAAATATGTTCATTTAAACAGCGGTTAACGTATTCGAATGCGAACATAGATTATCAATTTAAATGCTGAATAACAATCGATAACGTTAATATAATTTGTGATAATATATTAAAATAATATATATATATATATATATATATACATATATATATATACATATATTATTTTAATAAATATACGTAGTAGCATAATGAAAATGTATGGAAACGTATTATATATAAAATATCAAACTGAGGAATTGATGAAATAGCNAGATCTTAATACAATTTCCATCGACATCAGAACAATCCCACGTGCGAAAAAGGCAGTATAATTTGTTCAAGTTCCGCCGCGGGTTAAATTCTTACGCGGCGGAGTGTTCATTTTATACTATTCTACAAACCCTGCCCTGTTATCTTCATTAGTAGCTACACACTTTATACTTCAACATCGTTCAATTAATCTCGTTATTCATATAATTCTGAAATATATGATCTTATTCGTAAACTTTTGTTCTCGGCTCTAATCTATAATTATATATATATATATATATCTCTCTATTTTTTGTTAGAATAATCCACGAGAGATACGCGATTCGTCCTCTCTCTTTCTCTTTCTCTCTCTGTCTATCTTCTAGTTTCTAAAATAATTATATCACTATACGTGAGAACGCCCGAGTTAGTGTATCGTCAGGTAATAATAGCGTTTGAAAGGTAGATTTTGCCCGAATGCCGCGTAGCTTTACGGGATTTACTTTCTGTTCATCGAAACATGCTTAAAATTACACCTAAGGCCCATTTCTACCAATGTAGATTAACTTTAATCTCGGTTTAACTCAGCAAACAAAACTGTTAATAACATAATTATTAAATTTAATGAAAGCAAGGACTCCACAAATTTGAACTGATAAAAAATAATAATAATGGCTGTGGGAGTTAACGCAGTTATTAGTGCGATTATTTTATATTTATTTAGTTTATTACATAAACTTTGATTTGATTTCGATGAGCGCAATACAATAGAATAATATAATAGAAAATTATAATTAACATAATTGTTAATTATAATTTCCTAATCAACAATATAACTGTTAATATAACATATAACAGTTATGTAACATGTAAAAGTTATATATATTATATATTGTTGAGTGAGAAATTATATAACAGTTATGTTACCATTAATTGATGTTTTGCTGGGAATTTAGTCTTTATCTTTTTCTAATTCTTAGAACTAGAAAAAGATAAAAAGTAAGTTAAACCGAAATTAAAGTTAATCTACAGATTTTTGGTAGAACTGGACATAAGTTGAAAGATTCGTACACGCACGTGTGTGTTTGTGTGTGTGTTGTGTACATAGAGGTAACACAGCGCATAATTGTAATTAAATACATACATGTCCGTTTCTGCCAATGTAGAGTAACTTTAATCTTGGTTCAACGCTCTTCATCTTTTTCTAATGCCCTTTTCTACCAATGTAGATTAACTTTAATCTCCATTCAACTTACTCTTCATTCTTTTTTTATTCTTAGAACTAGAAAAAGATGAAGAATTTAGTTAAACCAAGATTACAGTTACTCTAATTAAATTACATTGGTAGAAACGGATGTAATTCTTAGAAAAAAAGATGAAGAGTTGAATCGAGATTAAAATTAAATTATATTGGTGGAACTGGGTCATAGAGGACTATCACAAATAAGTATATCACTAAGTATCTCGCGAACAGAAGACATTCGATGAATAGATCCTTTTCCGACTCGACTCGAGTCTATACAGGCTGACATGAGGACGAACGCGAGGTCGTGTCCTTGGAGGAGAAAAAACGAATGAGGGAAGGAAGAAGTATGTGGTGGAGTTCCGAGGAACCTGGTCACCCGCTGCATGATTATGGCACTATGGGGGAGGATGAGTTGAGTAGAGTAGTCATTGGACGGTGAAGCACAGAATTAGCATCGCTAGACAGTCGTTTCCCGGTCCACGTGAATGTACTCCACGAAACCGGGCGGCTGTTGTCAGGACGCCGCTCCCAGAAGCGTCTCCTCAGTCGGTGCACGTCGCGGCTTCTTGCTCTTCTTCGGACCCTTATAGTGAAGTCTCTTTGTACGAGCTTTGGATCTAGAAGAAACAAAACGTAAGATGAAAGAGAGAGTGTTCTATATTTGGTTGGCGTATAAAAATACGTTATATTTCTGTAATTATATTCAAGCTAGATTAAAATCTGACTGCTTCTATATATTTTCAACGTTATATAAAATTCGCACCTAACAAATATTACATATCCTTTTTGAAAAGTAATTATGCTTTCTTTACAGCATTTATTCTGTGTATAAAATTATTAAGATATAAGGCCTGTTCTTTTTAGCTGAATCTCTTTCATCTTTCTTCCTTTTTCCTCCACACCGGAAGAAAAAGAAAAGGTAAATCGTGCAAGAACTTTAGCTAAAAAGAACATATTTACAGTTAAATGTGTGTGAATAGAAATATTTTATATTTCATGTCAAAATGTGCTATGCAGAATAAAGTGTAAAATATCTCGCAAACTATTGATTTTTTATATTTCTACTTTAATACTTTTATATGCAATAGAAAAATGAGAGAAATCATATTATGTAAAAAAATCATAATTCTATTTAATGGCGATTTTTTAAAAAAGGCATGGACGTTTAATGAAATTAAACAGCCATTTTTTAAAAAGGGCAATTATTTTCCTATATGACATTAAAAAATTAATTTTTCAAAAATTAATTTTATCATTATTTTTCCTTCTTTAAACCATATAACTTTATCCGAAACATATTTTTTATTCGTCCTTACGCTGCAAAGATAAATATATAAAAAGTAGTCACATATTAAGTGGGATACTCAGTAAATAAGTTATGTAATAATTTTGTTAGTTTCTATTAGGTGTTGGAATTAATTCGTAGCGTTTTACAAGAGATGGCACAAGCAGTACACTATTTCGTTGTTACCTATAGTTCTGTATACATTGTAAACATCTATCATAGGACGTCATTTGCCGTACATAACCTTTCTTGAAATCATAAATAACAACACTGTATAATTCATTGAATATGTCAAAATTTGTGCCGAATAAAGTGTATTTGCGGGGAATTTTATTACACTACTTTATTCAAAAGAAATCTGCAGCTGAAGCGCATAGAATTCTTGTTCAGACTTATGGTGACAATGCTCTGTCGGATACGACATGCAGAGACTGGTTTCGACGCTTCAAAAATAATGATTTTGAACTTGAGGATAAAGAACGTTCTGGCGCACCGAAAAAATTTGAAGACAAAGAATTAGAGCAATTACTCGATGAAGACCCATCTCAGACGCTATCAGAACTTGGAAAAATATTACAAGTTGATGAGTGAACTGTTTCAAAACGTTTAAAAGGGTTAGGAATGATCCAGAAGCAAGGACATTGGGTGCCGTATGAATTGAAGCCGAGAGACGTCGAACGACGTTTTGGCACGTGTGAACTACTGCTTCAACGGCAGAAAAGAAAAGGTTTTTTGCACCGTATCGTGACTGGCGATGAAAAGTGGATACACTACGATAATTCAAAGCGTAGAAAATCGTGGGGTAAGCCCGGCCATGCATCCACATCGTCCGCAAAACCAAATATCCATGGCTCGAAGCTTCTTTTCTGTATTTGGTGGGATCAGCAGGGTGTAATTTATTATGAACTGCTTAAACCGAACGAGACTATCACGGGGGATCGCTATCGACTTCAATTGATGCGTTTGAGTCGAGCCTTAAAAGAAAAACGGCCGCTATACGCGCAAAGACATGACAAAGTGATTTTGTTACATGACAACGCTCGGCCTCATGTTGCAAAACCAGTAAAAACCTACCTGGAAACGCTTAAATGGGAAGTTCTACCCCACCCGCTGTATTCACCTGACATAGCTCCTTCCGATTTTCACCTATTCCGTTCGATGGCACATGGCCTAGCTGACCGGCGCTTTCATTCTTACGAAGAAGCTCAAAAATGGATCGATTCTTGGATAGCCTCAAAAGACATGTCGTTTTTCCGACGCGGGATTCATGTACTGCCAGAAAGATGGTCAAAAGTAGTAGAAAGTGATGGGAAGTACTTTCATTAATGTATTTTTTAATGCTCATGTGAAATAAATAACATTCTTTCATTAAAAAAACGCTACGGAATTAATTCCAACACCTAATAGAATGAAAAAATCTAGAAAAACGCAAAGATTGGAACTTAATAACTCCAGCAGCCAAAGACGAACCTAGTCTTTTAGTCTCAATCAATGAAGAATACAATAGAGAGCAGTAATAATCTTTACATCGCTAAGTAATGAAGATTCACTTGCTTTAAATTTCCTCTGCAGCTACTTAGAAGTTTAACAAGCCTAGCAGCTAAAGATGAGCTCAGCCTTTTAGTCTCAATCAACGAAGAGTACAATGGAGAAGAGTAATAATCTTTACATCGCTAAGTAATGAAGACTTATTTGCTTCAACTCTATTCTGCAGCTACTATGTAATAGCTTTATTGTTCAGTGTTGATAATGACTAATGGGATCTAAGGGATTTTTTCTTACTTTTCAGACTTCGAGTTACCTGCTAATAAGAATAGTGAATAGGCACGCGAAGGCAGTGACAATTCCAGCGACGCCAGCGACGACGAGCCATATGGTGGGCGGGAGCAGTCCGAGCAACCGTGCGCCGTTCCCGCAGTTGGCCTCGTCGTGACCGGACGGGCAGTGCGCGTGGCCGTCGCACCAGAGACTAGCGGCAATGCACGCACCCAGCTCGGGGCACTTGTGCGGGCAGTCGCCGATGTACGACGGCATGCCGTTCGTCTCGTTCTCGATCACTCCGCCAGGGATTCTTTCCGGGAGACGCAGCTGCCGGCGTAGCGCCGCGCGACTCTTGGAGATCTCCAGCCAAGAGGCGGCTGCCTGGCCGGATTCCCGCGCCACAAAGTCCAGCAATAATGCGGGTGGCCTCGGTGGACCTGGCCACTTACCTTCCTCTGTCGGGCCCAACCATTCCTGCGAGAACACGTGCACGGTGAACTCGCGGGCGCCCGGTTCCGCCGGACACACCACCTTCAGCAACTTCGGTGGCCAGCCGGAATAGAGAAGGATGCGATTGGTGGTCGGACACTTGACCGGATCGCCGCTGACGCCGCTGCCGGTACCGCTGACGCCGCCAGACGTCTCGGGACCGGTGAGCGGTGGTGGTTCCAACGGCAGAAACCAGCCCCAGGTCAGGACGAAGAGTGACCGGTTCTCGTGCGCCTCCACCAGCCACGGGAGACCTTCGCAATAGATGTCCGGTCTCGACAGCGGGGGATTGACGAATCTCAGTTCGCCACCCTCGCCACGGATACGCTGCTTCCGCGGACACTCCGGCACGCGGATGAGCTCGAAGCTGGCGTAGAAAAAGAGTGTCTCAAAGTCCTCGTGGGGCGCTTGCTGGTCCACCAAAAAAGTTATCTCTAGCGCACGACCGGAGGTAATGTATGTAAGCGGCAAGTGTGACGTATTGTCGCATAGACACGTTCGGGGTAGCTTCACATCTCGCCACGGCGACTCGTAAATGACCAGACGCGCCTCCCTGGATCCCACTTCCTGAACGCAGCGCGGTTTACCAGTGTGTGGGTCCGAATCGCTCGTGCACATGGTGGACTCGCCCAGACTGACGTTATGCAGCGTCAAACGAACTCGCTCTCCGCTTCCAGCTTCCACACGATATCTGCATAGAGACATGGTAATCAGAGTCAGAATACATATTCATGATTCCCAGTCAAATCAACTCAGATTGCATAGACGAGGGAGAAAGCTACTATGGCGCTAGAATCTTGGATTCATGTTTACTTAGAAACTCTTTGTTTTTCTAGCGACTGTCAGTTGATTGCTACTTGTGAGAAATTTGATCCCGTCTTTACCTGCAATCCAATTTGCTGGCACCACCCCGGCCGAATAGACGTACGTCGCGCGGTGACATTATTTCGCCGACGTGCACCTTGCGCCATATTCGACTGCAAACACCATCGCCCCAGGGCTCGCCGGTTTGAACGGTGGAGACGAACTCGTATCGCGCCTGGAAGGAGAAAAAGAATCAGCAAACTATATGAATTCAGTGTATTGAGTTCACTTTTATTAATACATTTTGGTACACAGAGTTTTATTTAAACTTCCAATCCGATCAAAATTTTTCTCAGAATTATTTACACGAAATGAAATATTTCTGAAACATACTGAGAAGTCTACATCACTCCAATCGATACCAATAAAAAATTAAGTTATATCAGTGTTACAATTTCGCGCTTGATTCAACTGTTATGTAATATCAGTGTTATTATACTTATATTGTTGAGCGCGAAATTATATCTAATATTAATGTCATGTTACTTTTAACAAATCTGGTCGGTAGAAAAATAATATTGATTTTCTGTATTATTATTAAGAGCAGCTGTATAATTTCATTAAAAAATGATCAAAATTTAAATTTAAAAAAAAGATTTTAAAGCCTGAAATCTCTACTTTTTAATAGTTATTATATTTTTTGAGTTTATGTGAATTTGATAATTTTTACATATAGAAAACTACCAGCTGAAAAAAATGGAAAATTTTCTTCTTACTTTATAGGTCTGTCACGTGCCCAAAAAATTGAGAAAATTTTTTACTATCTAACGTGAGAGTTTGAAGTTTTCCCTACAAAATCTTTTTTAATTATGTTCCTACGAGTTTTTGTTCCTAAGTTATTCGCGAATTAAATAAAAGGAGCATTCTGACTTTATGATTGCTCATAACTCCGTTAAAAATCATTACATCGCAATAAAAAAAATATAGATTCTTAGTTGAAACTTTGCTCTGTCAAATGGTATAATCGCAAATATTGTATAATATTGAAAAAGGAAACCATCATTTTATAATATGGAAAACCGACATTATTTTTCTATTTTACCGATCTAATAATTGTAAGAAATTTTCTAAAACGAATGTTATAAAATTATTCAGAAATTTTGAAAAATTCTGTTTATGTAAAAATTCCGAGAAAATACATGAAAAACTGAGAAAAATTTTCACAAGGAAGGATGGCTCTTACAAAGAAAAAGCAATAGATTGAATCGAACTATCTAATCAAGCATCTAATTAAACCAAAGACAACGGTTACGTTGCATCATGCATTTAGGTCCCGATCTATATCCTAATTCAACCTTCAATTATTTAGGCCCATTGCTATAAACACTTGGTGACCTGACCTGGCTTTAGGTCATGTCTTTTTAGTGACCTGATCTAAAATAGGCCACTTGTTATAAACGCGCATTATCCGACCTAATTTTTTAAGACTTACTGAAACGGTTAATTTTCTCGCTGAGATAATGGCATACAACAATTAAACGGCGCTTACGCCTTTAGTTGTTGTGTGCCATTATCTCAGCGAGAAAATTAATCGTTTGCGATAGAAACAGTTAGTTAGGCTAGATACAGGGCGTGTATAGGTCTCAGTGTAAATGTGGCCAATGGGAAAGTAGAACAAGTCACGATAATGTGAAAATGACATTAAAATGATTGAAAAATGATTTTTAATGATTTCGAGTTCATTTAAATATCATTTTAATATCATATAATGACTTGAGAGAGACTTCTACTTGGAGAGACTTCAAGAAGTTCAGATAGATCCCTGATACTGAAAAAAAATCATGTCACAACGTTACATGATGAAATCATGATTAAAACATGTAAATCATATAACGGATTGTTCCAGATCATTAAGTGATTTTTTTAAATGATGTAATTTGAAAAATCACATGATATTATAAATAATTTCATCTATCATGTGATTTTATAGTTATTGAATTTTAAAGAATTTAATGATAGAAATAGAAGAAGAACATATCATCATGTGACTTTTCAAAATAATAATTTCGAATTTAATTTTAAAATCATGTACTGATTTTTGAAACAATTCATTACGTAATTGACATGTTTTAATTATATGATTCCATCATGCAACTGTATGACATGATTTTTTTTTATTAAGGATACAGCATCCTGTAGATAGATGAGTATACTCACGTGGAAGTTAATCGGATGAAGAGCGGTANATTTCGAATTTAATTTTAAAATCATGTACTGATTTTTGAAACAATTCATTACGTAATTGACATGTTTTAATTATATGATTCCATCATGCAACTGTGTGACATGATTTTTTTTATTAAGGATACAGCATCCTATAGATAGATGAGTATACTCACGTGGAAGTTAATCGGATGAAGAGCGGTGCCCAGAACAGTTTCCATGCTCAGCGTCAGGCTCGGCGCGGTCGTCAGGTAGCTCTCCTCCTCGGTACACGGCCTGGTGCTCCTGGTGACATTCCGAAGAGCCGCATGGGCACACAATTTGGGCGTATCATCGCACAGTGTGGCCATCGGCTGACCCGTTCTCGGCGCGCCGTCCCAGAAGACGAGTTTAACCGCGCACACTGACGCCGCGGAGATGTCCGGGGTCAACTGTCCGGCGGTCGCGTTGTTGTTCTCGCCGTTACCAGTGAGATCACGCTGGGAATACGACGAGAAGTATATCCATACACGGTCACCGATCGCACCCTTGATGTTCCACGTGCAGTTGGAGCCGGGAGGTAACGCGTGAAGAGGTGCGCGTATCGTACCGCTGCGCTTACTACCGACGCCGGTACCGTTGACGAAAAAGTGGCAGCCTTGCGGACCCTTGGCGTAATCCAGACCGTCCGAGTCGACGTAGATCACACGTAGCTCGAGCTCGAGTCGCAGGGATGACGCGCCCAGCGGTATCGCGACCGGCGAGCTGCGGAACTCCACCTGCATGGCGGGTCCACGTGCGGTCACCTGCGGCAGCGGACCTCCGCAATACACCAAGAGGATCGGGTCTTCCGTCCGCGGGCCGTCACGGAAGATCAGACGGTCCCGGTCCGGGGAACAATCCTGCCAGACACTGAGGCTGGTGTTGACAGTGGTGCTGAGACCAACTGGACCGGTAGGTGTGCTCTTGACGGATATCATGGCGTGCTTGCACGTGGGCACCTCCTTCTGGCGCACGGTGATCAGGCAACTCGCGTTGCGCGGATACTCGCCAGGATAGTTCGGGCTCTGCAGCCGGCATTGCTTCAGGTGACATTCGTAGAAGTTACGGGAACAGTAGGTGCCCGGCACTGGGGAACCCCGCTCGATTGGCAGTTCCGGTTTGCCCAGTCGGGCGACTGCTTCATTACGCGCGACGAAGCGATAACGGAGACGAAACTCGAAAGGCACCGCGGACGGTGCGTGGAACAGTCGTATAGAGGCAGTGACTGTACTGGTTTCACTAATCAAACATTAATCAAACAATAAATCATTAATGATATTATTAATGATAATTATTAATCATTAAAACTCGACGTTACCCAGGTGGAAATATATATATGTATGAAATGTATAATATCCCAGAAAACATTAAGGTCATATCTTGTGTAGACATCTAAAAGATATCTCTTTAAAGATATCTTCAAGACATTTCTAGAAGATATCTAAAAGGTGTCTAAAAAGATTTTATTAAAGATATCTTTGTAGAACTTCTGAAAGATGTCTATAGACATCTTAAAGATATATGCTCTGTCTTAAACATATATCTAATAGATATCTTTTAGATGTCTTCAAGACTTGTCTAAAAGACATCTTTTAATGTCTTTAATGTCTTTATAAATAAAAGACATATTATAAAAATGACACATTCCCAATATTGTGATTGACGCGACACGTGTCATATCACAATATTTTTAATAATTCATTTATATTTAAAACATATATATGTTTAATTTGTATTCTAAACATTCTAAATATTCTGTATATATTTTGGAATAATAGAAGAATATTCACAGAATGTATAAATATTAATGAAAGGTTTAGAATATTAATAATTAGTCATTATCATTGATAATAAAAAGCTCTTTAAATTTGCAGGATTGAGACCGAGTGATCTGCAGTATCTGCAGTACATCTTCTTTTAATCAGAGGTGAAAACTGAAGACTCGCAGTTATGTATGATGTACGCTAAAGAGTGAACTCGAGAGAGAGAGAGAGAGAGAGAGAGAAAATACCTATAATAGGACGCACGACCCTCGCTGACGCCGCACCATGAGCCGCCAGTGAAGTGTCTACCGAGTTCAGCGAGCTGGAGCGAACCCTCGGGACAGCTGGTGAAGTAGTTGTCAGCATTCGCGTCGACGCGACCAACGCTGAACGCGTCCCACAGCAGTTGGACCAGTTCGCCGTAGCCCTGACCAGCCGCGGTGAACGTCAGATGACAGAGAAACGGCAGACGTTCCTCGGCTGGCCTGGGCAGGTCCAGCTTGTACGTGTGGCCCTCGCGGCCGTGATACGTGCGGTTGCACGGTGTGCACATCGTCGGCTCATCGCTGCCATCACCACAGTCATCCTCGCCGTTGCAGTAAGCGTCGATCGGCACACAGCGGCCGTCCCGGCACGTCAACTCGGCCAACCCACAAGTGCCACCACCAATGCCGCTGCCGATGATGCTGACACCACCACCGCCACCACCGCTGCTGTCGCTACCACCGCCACCGCCACCACCCCCGCCGCCTGTACCACCCCCGACGCCGCCGCCGTTCGACGCGTCAGCGATCAGCAGCAGCAGCAACAACGAGACGATACGACGTGGTGATCGGAAATACTGCCGTCTGTTATTGTTGTTGTTGTCAGATCCTCCTCCGGCATCAGCTATCTCCTGTCAACGAGAAACATATGTCTGTGAAGGGGTTTTATCTACATTTGTAGTTTTATATTTGTAGTTTTATATTTAATATATTTGGAAAGAACGATTTTGCTAAAATATTTAACAATTTAATTAGTATATATCTACAAATTTAACTAGATACAGATCTAAACAGATCATTTTGTTTGGACTATTAAAATAATTATATAGGACGCTTAAACTAGTTGCCAGACTGTTTATTTTGCAGTTCTATATTTAGCTAAATTTGCAGATATTTTAGTAAAATTGTTCTTTCTGTATGTATTTAATATTTAATATTTAATTATTTATAATTTATTTATATATGTATATATAGAAAAAATGATTTTACTAAAAAAATATCTAAAATATAATTAAATACAGATCTGAAAATAATTTTGTT